>PVKZ01001126.1:356555-478618 GCA_004027375.1 Macroglossus sobrinus | reverse complement strand
AGTTGTAAAGAGCCTATGGGAGGGCAACTACTTTTGTTTTGTTTTGAAGATTTATTAGAAGTTAATAAAGATTTTAGTTAACAGGATAAATTTAGCAAGATTTTGTCACTTTTCAATATGTAGATTAGGAGGAAAAAGCTTCTCTAGGCATCAAAAAGCTCAGATGTAAGAGAAAACATATGTTTATGGATTTCAAATCATTTCCTATGACAGAATCAAAGAGCATTCAGGGTAGATTAGAGCCTGTAAAACTGGAGTCAGAGCAGATGGATTTGATGTAACAGACCGCGGGGGCAGATGATGATACCAGGTTCTAAAATAGTAGAGGGAGTTGAAGAAAAGTGTATGACATGAGAGATATAAATTGTCGGTGGTGATTTATTGTATAAGAAGTGTGGTGAGATTGAAGATGGTGCTCAGGTTTGTGGGTGAATGAAATGTGGGTCCTTTCACTGAGGTGTAGTAAGCAGGAGATATGGAAGATTTGGGGAGGAAGATGTTTGGTCAAATAGTGTCTATCACTTTTGAGTCTGTCACTCTTTCCCTCAAAGTCTTTAATGCAGAGAGCTTCCCATTATCCTGCCAAAATAACTATCTTTCCCATTAAATTGCTTGTTGCTTCAAGCCTTCACTGCATCTGAAGATGAAATCTGAAGAAAATGGGAAGATGTGGGAAGCTCTATAATTAGAACTTCTACTCCTAAAGATTTTTCTCATTTCAGCCTGAAAGTTGGAAAATATAGAGCAAAGTTGGAACTAGAACACATATACTAGGTGTGAGACAAATCTTAGTTAAATCAATGAAAGAATAAAAATCTATTCTTGGTTAAACACTATTTAACCTAAATTACATACTATTAAAGAAAAAGAGGCATAGGTATTTATAAAATTATAATAAATTATTGCTGTTGAAATTTAATCGGTATTTCATACCTTCTGTATTTTCTATTTTATAATCTATTACTCAAAGAATAATTGGAATAGAATGCAGAGATCATTCCTATACATTAAAAGCATCCCTCTAAGCTCTTTGATCTTCACCTGCTTTTTTGCCCAAAGAATTTGTGAGCCTTTGTCGACATCAGTTAAAACAAAGAGCTGTCTCAGTGGTTGATGGTTCTTTGATATATGGTTGCGCTTTTTTGTAGAAAGGACACAGAAATCTTTGTCAGAATCATGTATTAACATACATGCTATTATCTAAAGGTTTGATATAAATTGGATTTTATGTTTCCCACATTAAAACATTAAAGAAAAAACTTGTTTCATCAAAATTTAATAATAAATATCATTTATTTTTTTAATTCTCAAATTCCATCTGTTAATATAGTAAAGATTTTATTTGTCATTTTTTTTATGTGATTGATATAGCAACAACCTAACTAGACACAAAATTCCAAAACTTACTATTGTTATTTGTCTGGTGGTGTTCCTTACTTTAAATCAATATATTTAGTGGATGAAAAAATTCAATGAAGAAAAATGTACAAAGGTATAAACTAAACATGACAGCAATTTATCAGAATTATACAATTTCTGCTTTGAAAATCAAATATTACATTGAAAAAAATATTGTGTATTTGAGAATTTGCTGTTCTAAAATATTCTGACATAAATATAAATATATCTAAAATGTTCTTAAATTTCTGTTTTTTCTAACTTTCTTTCTTATATCAGCAGCACATTATTTTTTACAATTAAAATTTTCTAAAGAAGACTATGGGACAGTATTGCTACTCAACATAGATGCTTAAGCAACTAAAACTGTGCAAGTTAATGATTCTGTCAATATGATTTTACAGATCATACTACATTTTGCATAAAATTACTGTTCATACAGATAACTTTACTGCTCACATTGTCAAGTTTTATTTTTTCCATGTAGTGCTTTCATATAAAATTTTCTTTTCCCAAGACTAAACACACAGATGTTCATCAGCATAGGTGAGGTTATTTGCTGATAAACTCATTATTAAGTTGAAAATGCATTTAATACATCTACCCGACATAATATCAGAGATCTGCCTAGCATGCCTTAACTGTGCTCAGAATGCTGGATCACGGAACATTGGCAACAGAGGACACTGGGTAGTATCAGCTGTTTACCCTTGTGACTGTGTGGCTGACTGGGAGCTTTGGCTTCCTGCTGCTGCTCAGCATCAGGAGAGGATGGCATATTGCTAGTCTGGGAAAAGAACAGCATTCGACGCTCTAAGCATGGTTTCTACTGAATGCGTATAGCTTTTGTAGCACCGTAAAGTTGAAAAATCATAAATCAAACCATGGTAAGTCCTGGACTGTCTGTATATTCCCATTCTTTAAATAGGTAAATTTCCACCTTAATCAGAATGTCCTTCCAGACAGCCCAGAGGAAAGCCTCCAGTTTCTTTCCCTTCTATACACTCCTTCTTAAGAACCACGGCCCTAACCTCATTTGCCTGTTTGTGCAGGCATCTAAATTGTTTATCATCCTCTTATATTTTAGGTAATGTTGTGCATCTATAATGTGTATACATTGTGATCTTCTCTATTGGTTTTCATTTTTGAAATTATATACCCATAACAGGAGAAAGTGCATCTCCGTGGCTCATCTGGTAGGCCTAGCACAATGCACAATGTCCCAGGAAACCAAATCCCCTCTTTTTTTTTTTTTTTAAATGATATGGCCACAAACAATCAAATAAAATATCCACATGCATTCTATATTCTTTACAGTTCACCCCTATTTTCTTACTGTGATAGGTGGTAAACCTACTTATGCTAGAGATAAGAAACAGAAGATCTCTGAGAAAAAAAAAAAAAGAAAACCAATAGATCATTTAAGGCTATTTGTTTAATGATGAAAAAAAGCATTAGATAAGTAAAGGGGCAGCTTCATGCCTTAGAAACTATTTAAATTATTTATTTTCAAGAGTTTTGGTTGGCACTAAAAAATTCTGTTAGAAAGAGGGATTCTCTTTAATTTCATATTATAATGAGAACCTATAACATTTTCAGGATTTTAGTGCCTTGCTCATACAAAGCATTCAATGTTGGTTCAATTGCATTAAATATTGTATACCCCAAATATGCTGATAGCAATCTTCATTCAAATTCCTAAATTCTAAAATAAGCATTTTTGCTTGGACTTATTTTTGAAAATATATAAAATTACACTGTTTTAAGATTATAAAATTATATATATTGTATATTATATATATGAATTAAAACCATTTTTTTATATTTAAGCCTTTAGATTTTATTGCTTTCTTTAAATCTTTAAAATAACCTGTTCAACAAAATGGTTTTGTGGTTCTAGCCATTTGAGGATCTAAAATTGAGTGTTACATAATACAATACAAAATATATAATGCAGTAATACATTAAGGTGAGCCTATTTGAGTACCAGTTCTTTTAAGTTAAGCGGAGATGTTGAAACTTGCAAATAAATAAATTACTCACCAAACAGTTTTACTGTCTGACCTTACCACACTGAATTAGAAAATAAAGTTTCCTTTCTTTTTGCAAAGTAAAATAAGCAAAGTTGTATTTTAAAAACCTACCAAACATGTCTATTGAGAAAAAGTTTAAATGTTTAAAGTGTTCGAATTGCTCAAAGCAATTTCTTCCGTGGAGTAGGCATTTGGGAATTCTTTACCTAAGGAAAAGAATACAAGTTAAAAATGAAAACATCAAGATAAATTTAAATTAGGTTTCCTAAGAAATTTCCACCAATAATGTGGATATGTAAATGCTATATCAATTTAAGGTATGTAAAATGGATGTAATTCAGACTTAAATAAATAATAGCACATGTTTTAAGTTATAGTACAGAGTCAGGGTAAACGCTTGAGAACCAGCCATACCACAATAAATTGGAGTAATAGGATATTTTTATGAAGATTCCCAGTAATTATAACATATATATAAGTGGTTGACTAGTTTTTCCATACCTATAGCTAGGTTGACCATGATGTTTTAGCAACTATGTTGTATTTATTATTAGATTCAACTTCCTTTCAAAAAGAATAAATAGCTCCCTACTCAAGCAAAGTAGAAATAGAAATAGTGGAAAAAAGTGGAAGAAAAGGAAATGGTAAATATACCCAGATTCCCTCTATTCTTCAACCCTGAAAGAATTTTAGCATCAGAGCATTAACGAAATAGAGAAATCTATAGTTTGTTCAAATGCTCACGTTCATAAAGTTTAAATGTAGTGCACAGTTTGTATCAGAAGGTTTCAGACACAAAAATAGCTTCCTGTCAGGTCAGGTGGCTCTGGAGGTTTTGCTGGGGTACCTATATCTGTCTCTCATGGTATGTGTTATAAAACTTCCCATACTGTCTTGTAATTGTTTTCAGAGGTATCTTTCTTTCCCATCTCTTCTACACTAGAAGACCTCCAAGAACTTGTCTTTGGATCTAGCATATTTTGGTTGTCCAGTAAATGTTTACTGGATGAATTGTAGTGATGCTGTCTGAAGTGCTTATATATTTTGATAATAACATGGCATACTTTATCATAGTACACAAAGACACACAAACAATCATATCTAATCTAAGTAATGATGACATACCAAACTAAGTAGTGGTAATATTTTAATGTATAAAATTTCTTCTATACTTTTGTCATTCTGTATCTCCTCTGGTCTAGACTTCCTCTCCCTCACAGACCTGCCCACTTCACAGAGTGGTTTAGGTTCAAATGTGAAAAATTATATTTTTAGAAACTATAATACTAACTCATACCTATTTTTAAAATATTGAAAATCCTAGAGACATGATTTCTAGACTAACAGTAAGTCTATTGTGGATCTTTATCACACAAATGAATGAAAGAGGAATTAATTTAAATTCTTGCATGCAAATAATTTGAACTTTTAGGGGGGAGGGTTAAAAAGATAATTTGAACATTTAAAAAAAATAGTAGATAAATGCTATTAAGAAAACGGATAACAGTTACCATAAAAGTATATCATTTATTTAACATTAACTAAGCACTTTAGAAATCTTTTTCTATTTAATTATGAGGGCAACACCTCACTGTCAGTATTATCCTCATTTTTCAGGTGTGGAAACTAAGGATATGTGAATATATTGGAATATACACAGATAATAAATCTTAAAATTATATATTGCTCAGTATTGTTAGTTCATAATTTGGCCCTGAGACATTTGACGAAAAGAAGGTACTGCTCTTAAAATAACAGAATGCCTGCTATATAAGCACTCCACCAATTTTAGCTAATTTGTTACCACTTGACATTTAGCAAATCATCTTATGTAATCAGATGTAATAATTTCATTATTTTTCTTTTTTTATTTTTTCTTAACAGTTTCATCATAATATTTATTGCTCTATTTTCTACATTTCAATAATTTTGGAAGTATAACTTAATAAACTTATTAATAACTTATTAAACTCAAAAGAAAGAAGAATTAAATGTGTTGATTTTTTTATCTAGGAACTTAGAAAAATTATTTAACAAATTATGAGTGGTGTTAAGACTAAACACAAGGTCTTCTGCATCCTTGTCTAGTGGTCTTTTCAAAATATATAGTACTTTCACATCATGTTTTAAAATCTACGTTACGTTAACAGAGAAGGTCTTGAAAGGGTATAAATCTACAGACATATAAACAGTGCACTAAATGAAATAGTTTACATTTTGTTGTAATCAACTGAGTCTAGAAACTTTAAAATAACACACAAATCTTAATGTTATATGTGTCTGTGAAAAAATAATAAAGAACAATGCTGGTTCTTGTTTCATTGGGGTTAGAGTGGGGCACTTTTTGTCCCGTAATTTCCCTAATTAGTCTCAATTGTGTTCTCCCTCTAAGTTAGCAGGCCAAGATAGTATCTGCTTTATTGCCATGGGAGGAAAACTTGCTCTTATTGAGCTTTATTAGATACTCCATTCTCTCATTTAGAATCCTATTAAGTTTCCCCTTGGCATTTTCTAAATCAATTAGTTTTAGCCTTACCCTTCTTAATATGCTCCTTTTGGAGGCTCCTAATTTTAGTCCCTAACTCTGGTATTTGTAGTTGCCTTTCCCTTTTCTTTTGGGCAAAGATTTCAATCAATTTTCCCTGCAATACTGCTTTGCTAGCATCCCACAGAGTCATATCTGTGACCTCACCATTATCACTGTCTGCTAAATATTCAGCCCATATGTCTTTGAGCTTTTCCCTAAACTATTGCTGCTGAAGGAAGTAATTATTACTTTACCATCTTAGCACTCCCTTGTTGCTTTTCAAGAGAAATAATTCCACACCCAAGTGAATCATTGCAGGGTCCGAAACTAGAATCTTGTCAATAAAACAGCAACTTTGCCCCCAGTCTCTAGTGGGAATAGTAAAAATGGTCTGGAAAAGGAATAACAGTTTATAGAATAAAATGTGAGTTGTGGTTGTGAGTGCGCTTATTTGTTTAAAAATCAATCTAGATGGTAAGAACATTGTACAGTTGCAAAGAATTAAAGGATAATTAAATTTCAGCACCATGAGGTACATGAGTACTCTTTATAATTATTAGGAAACTGGTTTGGTCATTCATTTAATGCATGTATTTGTTTCTATAAACACATAAATTAAATACACAGTACATTCTTAATTTACTTAAAATAAATTGAAAAAAGAAAAAGGAAATATATAAAATATTAATTCTAATTTTAATTTTTAAGTAAGTATAGATAATTATGAGTAATTTTAATTTTCAAATTAATACTTTTTCAAATGCTCAACAATCATATATTTCTCATCAGAAGAAAACTGCAAAAAAAATTAATACTGGTTTACTGGTCTGTTGTGGTAATTTGTGTTTTTTGGGATTCAGAAACTAAAAATGTGGTTATCTTTTGGAGCTAAGAAAACAGTCCAAATTTTTGCAACTATCTAGCATATTTTCATTGAATGCACTGTTTTAGAAATATGCCTTGTCTTTCTCTGTTAAAATAATATATGTTTTTCCAGATAAATATATGGCAATAACAGTATCATAAGATTGCAAAAGTAAATAAATTCTAGAAAAGATAGCATGAAGAAATACATACACACATAATATCAGTGATTAGTAAGACCACAGAAATGTAATTTTTACTCTCTAAACAATTTACAATATGGCATGTACAAGCTCAAGAAAACAATTTATTATTCAATAGTTCATTAAATACTAGATATCATGTTTTTGTAGAAATATCCCATTTGAAATATAGTTTGAAAGAAATGCCATTGATGTTCTGTGTTCCAATATTTCAGCTGCCATTATGAACACTGCTGTATTGGTGTGAGGGAGACCCACTGTAATCACCATATCCCTAGAGCATATTTCTTTTCAAACTGTTCAGAAAATGGAATCATATGCCCTTCAGTAAAGGTGGCCCCCAAGCAGTGCTGGGAGTGTTAAGTGCCATAATTTTCTCTAGTTGTTTCCAAGTGTTACATTCACTAAGGACACTTCTACTCACACTCAAGTCTCCTATTACCGTTTTATTAGCATCCTCAAAAACTACAAAGAGAGCTTTGGAATTCAAAAATGATTTTGGCTTGTAGGTTTCATAGATACTAAAGACACCATCATATTAAATATAACATTTTAAAGATTAAATTTGAGCAGTGAAGATGCTATTTTATCTGCATGTAGCTTTCTCTTCAGATTCTAATGTTGGTTGTCAAGGCCAGAGTAATTGGTAAGGATGACAGTCATCTAATTCGTGTCTTGTGAGAGGCCTCACATTTCCAAAGCCAGCTCCTATTCGAAATTATGATCTCCCTTGGTCCTGACAAAATTCTAAAAGTTTTATGAGTTAAGTCCTTAAGGACACTGGTGTATATTTTTAAAAGATGTACAATTGAAAAACTGAGTATTTATTAGCCTTTATTCTACAAATATAGACCTTGAAACTTAGTAATGTTAGCAACAAAGTGGTACAAAGACCCACAGAACTAGAAGTGTTGGAGCTGGAATTCAAATCTGTGGCTGATTTTTCTGAGCTATTTCTCTGTGATAATTCTACATGTAATCTGAAACAACTTACATTCATTTAACTCTTGAAATGTATTTAATATTTACTCAAGCGTTTAATGAATAGATACATGATAGATATACAGCTTTAGGAGATAAGAATTATTGCATTAGTTAATATTTATAGAGAGCTTACTATAAACCCATCTCTCAAGACTTCTACATACATTATCTTATTAACTCTTCAGCAACTAAGCTATGAGGTAGATGCGATTATTACCTACAGTTTTCAGAAGAAATTTAAGTTTCTATGTTAACAAACTTGTCTAACATCCTGTAGCTGGTATTCCAATTAAAGTAGTCTAATTACAGAACCTATATTCTTAATCATTATAGTGTACTAATTTAAAAAATAAATGACAGCTTCAAAACATATAAAGTAAAAATTGGCAGAACTACAGAAAAAATGGACAAATCTACCTCCATAACAAAAGATTTTAATATTTAAAAAAATCCCTATAAATCAAGAAACCAGATATTAATAAAGGTAGGAAAGAGTTGAATAATAATCAGTTTTATCAAACTGATAAATATATAAATCTGCACCGATAATTAGAATATGCACACAGGAATGTTTAAGAAAAAAGGCCATATTGGAGGTCAGTGCTATTAAAATTGTGGTTCGCAAACCAGATTGATTCATGAATGCCTAGTAACAGTTCAGGACAAAACAGATTCAGAAACTAGTAATAAGCACATAGGAAGTTTTATAACAATTTGACACTGTTTGACATCCAAGAGCATTAGTGTGGGAATGTGATTTGGATTCTATGTGTTATGTAGAAGTTATGTTCTGATGATGCAGCTACAATATTGAATACTGAGCTTAAGAATTTGTACCAGAATACTAATTAATTTATTGCTTTCTTTATATAAATATTTATATAATAAAAAAAGTCAGCTAAACTAAAATGTGTACTTACAGACATAGCTACAAGTTGTGAATTTTGTGTAAAGGGCATCCATTAATTTTGAAAATATTCTCTTACATAATAATATAAAAATCAATTATAAATAACTATTACTAAATGTTATTGTTAAGATATTATGAAGGTAATTGAGAATACTTGAAATATAGAATAAACAGTTTTTGCAAGATAACAAATCATTCTAGTTTTGTTTATTGTCCTTTGTATAAAAGATATGAGCAAGGGGCAAACATGAAACTAGAGATTTAGAAGAACAGAGTATCTATAGAGTTCTAGCTGTCCATAGCTATTTTATTTCAACTAAAATGGTCAAGTACCAACCACTAGGCTCTGTCCTTGGCTGTGGGGATTTCCCCAAGTCCCTGCCAATGAGAAGCTTTACTTTCATTGTGTTAGAGGTCTCACTAGTGGACACAGAGGGTATTTCCTTTTCCTTCTTTAGTTATTTCCACAAACATTTCAATAAAATAGTGCTTTAGAATTCACCTAGTTTTTGGAGGTGAACATCTCAAAATAATTTGTCACTTTCTGAAAATGAGTCATTAGTATATAAGTGAAATAGCCTGTCACATTTTTTCATAATAACTTCTCTGTTAAATTTTAAGAGTATGATTTTCTTTTAGCTGATATAAACTTATGAATTTTAGAGATTTTACAACTCAATGAAAATCATTGAATGTGCCTAAAAATGGAGAATATCAGTTTTGAGGCAGAGAAAATGTTATTTTTTAGAGTAAATAATAAAATTTTAAAATCTCAAAATAAATTATTATTTGTTTAATTAAGATATTTATAAAATTAATGTAAATAAAGATAGAGTGTCATTGTTATTTATTTTTTTCAGGGATCAAGATGTTGCATTAAGGACATAGATGAGAACAAAGTAAGACCACCATTGTCACCATTAATAATATTTTTAAAGTTGATAAATATAATGCTAATACAATGTCAGTTACTTCCTGGAGAACAAAATTTTTCTTGAATGCTAAGACTTCGTAATGGTAGGACTCAATAACTGAAGCCTATTGATTTAATAAATATATGTGGCTATTAACACTGGAAATTTTATTGTACAAAGGAGAAAGGAAGATTTGCTCTCCTCTGATAAATAAGAAGGTATGAAAAGATATGATGTATGAATCTCTAGGAATAATATCTATAAGACAGTGATACCTTACACTAGGCAAAAGTGACTTAATGCTAAGAAACTATTACTTATGAAATTTTATTTATGAAAGCACCTTAACTATATTGGTGGGTTAGTGCCCAGACATAAACCATAAGAACTAATTCATTAGAGTCAAGGTATACCCGTCCGTGTTGTGAAAGTATGGGAGGGGTGGGACTGTAAAAGAGCAACAAGGGAATCTCTTCATAAGAGTGTATTAAAAAAAAAAGCAAAAAATAAAAACAAAAGTTTTTTTAGGTTGGACTCTAAGTAATGTTACTTATTCCACACATATATCACTGCTTCAATAAAATGAAAGGGAATGAGGAAAGAGGGAATTTAGCCACCTGAGGGTAGATAATAAGGAGATAACACAATAGGAGTTTAGTAACACAGGGTTGAGGAGCTACTACAAGAACAACATACTCTATATAAACCCTAGCTATCACTAAAAAATTCTGTAACATGAGTTTATGATGAAAAAAAAAAGCTTAATTAAATCTTATCTCAAAAATCTCCATGAAGAAAAATAGTTAATTCACAAGAAATTAGGAGAATGAAACAAAAGCCTAGTAAATCATGATTCTCATACCTATTCTCATTTTGGCATACAAAGTGAACAGGAATGAAAAGGAGTTATCATTAGTTATTTTGATCCATATTTTCACGGATAATGTGAGATTTTATCCCAGTTCTGTGCTCCCAGAAAATAGCAAGGTAACCCTTGGTTGATCTCACAGATTGCAAAGACCTTGTCAAGCTTACGATCCCTTATTTTTATTTTTTATGCCTACAAGCACCTGATCTTCCTAGGTGGTCTCCCATCCAAGTAGTAACCAGGCCCAACCCTGCTTAGCTTCTGACATCAGCCAGGACTGGGCTTGTTCAAAGTAGCACAGCTGTAGATTCAGCAAGTAGTTTTAGTTAGTAAAATCTTCCACTTTGTTTTTCTCCAAAATCCCCATGCTCCTTTGTTACAAGAAATGGTTAAGTACAAAGGACAACCATGCCCTCATATCTTCCAGGATAAGATTTACTCTACTCTTCCTCAATGACCCACCTCTAACCAGTTTTTCTTTCTCTTTGAGATCTTTCTCATTAATAACTGTTCTCCCTACAATAATAGCCCGAATAAAACTATCTCCTTCATTATCTGGTACATTTTGTCTTTCACACCTTAATACCTATTTTATGAGCAACAATTCATGGTTGCATTAAATGTTAACCTTAGTGAAAAAAATATGGTTGTACCTCTGCTTTCATAGACTATTTTTGAATGAAGAAACCATGATAAGAAGATTCCGTGGCTATATAATGAGGAAAGAAATGTCTCCGAATATAGCCTATTAAATGATATGTGAACAGATTTTTCATTAGCCTCCACTGTTAAAGTATTTTAAACAATAAATGTTTTTAATATAAATGGCAATTTGCTTGGACATCGTGAACATTTATTATATGTGTTTATATATATATATATGTATTATATATATGTATTATATATATGTATATATATATACTTTATATATTTATATATGTATATATATACATATATATAACTTATTAAAAAGATTTCTATTTATTCTTTTTACGCCTAGAATAAATGTAGGGTTTTAAAAAGATGCTGTTTTAAAATTGGCAGCCTTTTTAATGAATATCATTCAAACTATCTAGTAGCACAGGGAAAATATACTGATATTTGCAAGTAAAGAGAAGAGAGAAGAAGGGAAGTTGGAGGGAGATGATGGGGAGAAAAAGAGGATATATGATCTGGAAAATATAAACATCTTATTTAACCCAGAGATGGTTCCCATTGTAATAGTGATTAAAAGAGCAGCTACTCCACATTTGGCTGCTCATTTTATTTTCCTGAACCTATACCTTCTTCACCCTTATTCTAATAAGAGTAATGCAGGAATGAGGTGAGTGTTATGTTCTACTTAGGTGGGATGAAGTTTAGATATAGGGATGGGGGTCAGAGAAAATTTCCTCAAGAGGAGGTATTATTCTACGGAAGAAAAGTGTTCAGAGTACTGCCTGCTTAGAATTTCTCAGGACTAGTAATGTGAATGGATCTTCAGAATGATATGAGAGTTACTGTTTACAATGAATTTTGATTATATATAAAAAAATTAAATATATTTATCTCCATTCTCTAAGTATCTAATTCAACAGTGTGCATATTCATTGGTTCACTCACTTGGTCACTCATACTATTGAATCTCTTCTGGAGAGATGAGGTAGAATCTTTCACAGTCAGGGAAGTTTCTCTGAATAGATTCCAGGTTCTGTAAATACAGAGTTGAATGGTCTTTGCCGTGACGTCCAGAGAAGAACACATATTCAGGACAATTTTCTGTGTGTGAATAATTTGCCTATAACTACATGGTTTACTAGATCAAGAACCAAGACCACCTACACTAACATGACTTCAGTATTCCAGAAAATTTCTGCCCCAAAAGATAAAATAACAAATAGTATAGTTTGTAAGACATTTCTAACAAGACATTTTAAATTCTTTTCCCTTCCTGAGGCTGTTAGCCTTTATCATATCACAAACATTGGTCAGTCTCAATCAAGTTCTGGCATTAAAAGTCTTAACATAAATCAGATCTCAACACCTATATGTATCTACATTTGTACACCATCACCTCCTTCTGAGAAATTTACTAAGACTTTGTCTAAGTGATGATAGTTTTTACTGCAATGGGAAATAAATCAAGCTTTGCTTGACAGAATATTTATTATTTTTTTATTTTCATAGAATGAGTAGTTGCCATTAGTAATTTTCTCTTATTTGTTATATTTATTAGTCCTTGTCTATTTTCCTACTGTCAGTAGGACTAAAAGAATTTGCAAAGAAAGGACTTGCTTATTAGTCCTCTGTAGATGTAGGGAGCTCTGATTTATTCTGCAGCCAGTCAGTAGGTGGCAGTACCATGCAAGAGGAAAAATAAACTACCAGATGCCTTAAGAGCAGGAAGGAAAGGAAAATAAAGTAATATTGTAGCATTATTTACAACAGCTAAGATATGGATGCAACCCGCATGTCCATCAATCAATAAATGGATAAAGAAGAGGTGGTACATATATGCAATGGACTATTACTCAGTCATATAAAAGAATAAAATCTTGCTATCTGCAACAACATGGATAGACTTAGAAGGTATTGTGCTGAGTGGAGTAAGTCAGGTAGAGAAAGACAAATGCCATATGATTTCACTTACATGTGGAATCTAAAAAAAAAAAAAACAAGGAAAAAAAAAACAGAAACAAACTCATATACACAGAGAACATTTTGATCATTGACAGATGGGAGGGGAGTTGGGAAGGTGAGTGAAAAAGAGAAAGGAATTAAAAAGTATAAATTGATAGTTACAAAAAATTATGGTGATGTGAAGTATAAAATAGGGAATAGAATCAATAATACTGTAATAACTATGTATGGTGTCACATGGGTACTAGATTTATTGGGGTGATCACTTCTTAAGTTACATAAATGTCTAATCATTGTGTTGTACACCTGAAACTAATATAATATTATATGTAAACTCTAATTTAAAAAACAAAAAATTATTAAAACAAAACAAAACAAAACAAAAAACAAAGAAAGAAAATATAGGACTCGTGCCAGAAAGCAGATAGTATATTTTTTAGCTGGAGAACAACTCATGAAAACTAAATCATAAAATTATTTGGTGGCGGGAGAGGGAAAAATATATTGGTTTACCCACTCACTCGCTCACACATAATATTGAATCTGACATGTTTTAAAGAAAATGAATACATGAGTGTGTATGAACCATTTGTTTTAGCAAAGGAACCCTCCTGGGTATAGCCTAGATAGGTAAGAGAACAAACTGGTTCTGCAATAGGAAGTATAAGAATGTAGAGTATCTAAATGCAGCTCTTGAGAGAGGGATCTTTATCTCAGGAAGAGGATGAGGTAGAAAGCTAAGAAAGATTTAGGGTCATATTCAAGAAGAAACCACTGTGAAGGGTTGATTGATTGGAGAGTATTGTCAATTAGAGAATGCTGACATCAAACTTAATTCAAAATAGTTACTTATATTTTGATTTGGTGCAATATCTTTCCATGATTCCAAAACATCTGTTAAAATCTTTTGTTAATGATGTCTGAAAAAAGGAACAGAGGCAGTGTCCAAGGTTGGGTGAAGTGAGATATAAAGAATAAAGGGAAGGTACTGGGTTCTCCACTCCATGTGAAAAGATTGCTCAGATGTTTTGATTTGAACATTAACGAACAGATGAACCTCAGGAGGACGTTAGTCGGAGAAATCTTAAGAACTCAGACATATGTTGCATGGGCTTGAAGTATAGAAAAAATTACCTAAGGCAAAATAGTAGCTCAACACATTTTTGATGGCAAATGGAGAAAGAAATAAGTAATATACTATACAGGAAATGACATTCATTATGTTAAAATACATACTATATGCTCTTAAATTCCTGGTCTTACTATTAACAGGTTTAATTTTGTTTATAAGGAGTAACTGATATAAAAAATAAGATGTCATCTTCAGTAATTACCCTGCTTCCTGTGCTATAGGCCACTCCAAGATAAGCAAAGTATTAAATCAAGCTAGCAATTCAGTATCATTTTTTCCAATAAATAATCTGTGCAGTAGCTGAACTCATAGTCATTTCCCCCACAAATCTCTTCATTTCTTTTTATTCTCCAGCAGATTGTAGTGCCCGGTTCAGAGAATTGGGGACAATAAATTATCACCAAACATAAAAACCCACCAGAGCTTAAGTGATTGGTGGTATCAACTTGTATGCACTGTACTCAAAGTAAATATGAGCATTTAAATTTCAAATAACTCATTATCTTTTGTCAGCCTTTCAAATTTTAAATGGAGATAACATCTCCCCCTTAGAATTCACTGAGTGTGTAAAAGGATATAAGTATAGCCTAGATGGAAATAAATATGTTGCCGTCATTGCATAAAATAAAAATTCTTCAATAAGGAGGTAGGCAGACTGGTTTAAAATGTACTTTATATAACTACAGTATTCCCATTAAAATAATAATTAATTTTTAACATTTGTAATTTATATATACTTTTCCATTTTATGCTTTCATGGATGCTACTATCGGCTGGCTCAAAAGCTACCTCTGGTCTCATGTCATCTCTTAGATATATATATAAGTGTGACTAATATGTTCTACCTGATTATATTATTATTATTTTAAATTAATTTGAATACCATACTTTCCATTTTCCAAAAAGGCTACAGATTTTATAGCCACTGGAGTCTTATACATTGTAAATTCATAATAAAAAATATATTGAATAAACAAAGATCTATTTTAAACTTTAAAAATGGGAAGTAGCATAATCCATCCTATGATGTCTAGCAATTCAAAAGTAATAAAACATGTCAGTCTCCCATATTTTATTAATGATTCCCTGTTTTCCATGTTGGAGAGATAGGTGGGATGTTATAGCCCTCCCCTTTTATTTATTCTGCCAAGCAATAGATATAGAAAATAAGTAAAAAGAGAGAAAATTGGCTACTATACACAAAAGTTAGGTAAGCACTGTTCTCCCTTTTCATTTTTAATACATTAACCATAATTGAACTATAAAGGAACTCTAGGGCACCGCCCCCTAGTTCTCTCCCCTCATACTGCTCTATGATAATTATTCAATTTGTGTTTCTACAGCAATGAAACACAGTTATTAGAAAAGAGGCCATGCTAATATCATTATCATGTAAAGAGGTATGCAGGTTACAACCACTACATAGTCTTTTACACCTTTATTAAAAATATTACAAAGCATAAGAAACAAATGCTTTGGAGAAGAAAGAATCTTAGCTTTTAAAATATATATCACTCTATAAAAAATAAAAATCAGTGCTATTTTGACAAGGATGTTTGGTATGCTGTAATACGCACATCTAATGCTGTGTGTGAAAAGGGTTAAAGAACCAATCACAAGGGTCAGATTGAAATGGGCTCCAGAATACCCTAGTGCATTAGATACAGAGGCACAATCATTGAAGCAAAGTTTATCATGGTCATCTATCAACTGTTCAAATAACCAGGCCTTATCCAATCCTGTGTCAGCCACATGGACTTCACTATTTAAACATTACATTGCTCCAGTGCATTAGAAAAAATGTTAGTTTTCTATCTGGTTACCTAACCAAAAGAATTAGGTTTTGAGGCAGCAAATTTAATTTGACTGAGAATAACAGAATATTCATCTGTATTCTTCTTTTTGAGAAAATAAGGCAAGTTCATAAAATCAGGATGATGAGATTTCCCATGATCAACTAAAAATGGACACACTTTGAAGATAATTTTAAGACTGAAAGCATGATTAACTCAAATGGCAATGCTGCAACAAGCTACGACACTTAGACAGTAGACAAATAATAAAAAGCATTTATGTTAACTAAAACTCTACTGAAGGAATCTAAGTAAGATTTTATTTAATTTGTATTTCATTAGTCGTGAGACACATAAAGCTACCAGCTAGAACATGTGAAACTTTCCTTCTGTGATGATTCAGTCCAGAGTTCAACAATTACTTAACATGGAATTTATCTGTCTCTACCCCAACATTCACATTTAATATTTGTTGAGCCACTCATATAGAGCTAGACATTAGGTTCAAATTTTATGTCATTTAGCCCTAACAAAGCCTGCTTAAGCAGGTGTTTTCATTATTCCTATTCATTCATGAGGAAATTGAGACATATTTAAGTAATTTACTTAAGGTTCAACAACTAGGAAGTACCAGAGCTAGGATTTGAACCTAGATACTTTGATACCAAATTTTTTTTTTGTGAACAGTATTTGAAGTGCTGACCTAATCATAGTTTATTCTGGCCATATGTTTGATCTTGTACTTAACAAAGAACTAAGTCGTTTATTTCTTATGCTTTTTGAGAGTATTTATGCATGTGTTTCTCATACATGTACTCAATAAATATTTTTAGGATATCCTAAGAATCATCATATGACCAAAATATCCATTATTATATGGGCCTTTTTAACACCTTAATGAAAAATACATTTTCTTCGTAAGGATTCCTGCTTCCCTACTCATTTTTTCCTTTCAGAATAACTTCCCCCTAAATTCGTGATCTGAGACTGAGAATGAAGGGTGTAGGCTATGATTTGTCAGGACTGGTCCTTTTTTGCTTCTCTCATAATTATGATGTAGTTCAACCTTAATATTTATTGAGATTCTTTGTGTACTTGGCTTTGTATTGTATATTATAGATTTAATAATTCACATTTAAAACCTAGGACCGATCAACAGAACTGGTAAAGTAACCATTACCTAGTAAACCAGCATAAAAAGCTCCTAATTTTCATCACACCTATATGAGCCAAAGCCAAGTATTTTCCTTAGCTGGACCCCTTTGTCCACGGTGAAATAAAGAAGAGAATTCTATTTCTTGGTACATGCCTACATATACAAAGATTCCACAAGAAATACTACATAAATCAAATAACTTCAAACACTCAATTTCTGTGAGAGCTATGAAATAGAGTTGACCTATATCTAAGAGAAAAATGAGGCAGAGTACATAGCATGTGTGAAAGCTGAATGTCCTCAAATGTCAGTGGGGGCTCTATGGGGTATAGAACAAGATGAGAATTCATTGCAACTGTACCAATAATGTGTATTCTCTTATAGTACACTACGGAATGTTTTGTTATCCTGGCAATAGGTAGTTTTTATAATATAATGAAAGTATATGAAACAAAAAGTGCTGATTTTTCTTTGTGAAGAAAGATAATAGAATTTATATATACAGAATAGAGAAAACTGATTTTAAATGTGAACATAGAATATAGAAGTGTGATTGAAGGTGTTATCATAATGAATTTGTTTAGCCATAGGCAATGGAAGAGGAAACAAGATATATAAATATTGAGTATTTATATATTAAATGCTGAGTATATGGGGTCTTCTAATAAAGCATTCTGAAAGTAAATAAATTCTACCTCTTATGATAAAGAGAAGATGCAACATTAATAATTTTACAACTAAACTAATTTAAAATAATTCAGCAAAATTAATCATTATATTTTAATAAAAAATTACTATGGAAGTACTGGTGAGGAATTTGATTATAATCTGAATCTTATAAAGAATGAAGAAAGGAAATTTCTAATGACAAGGTTTTGAGTTCACATAATACCAGAAACTCAATATAATTATTTTCTTGTAGAGAAAATATGTAATCTCACCTAGAAATATGACTAGACTCATATTAAATAAAGTTAATATCTTTATACCATAAATTATCATAGCAATCAGTACATTGTCACTGTGACACTGATATTTGCTGCTTCACTATAATATTTTGAGCAATTTTTTAAATGTGAATTGAATCTTTAAGAAGTCAGAAATTGATCAACTGGAATGACTTGGCTCTATTATTGTATTTATTCATTTAATATTTGTTTTTTATTGGGTTAGCTCTTACTAAAGACTGATGCCACTAATTATGTTTACAAATTCAACAACAGCTAACAAAGTGGATTTTCTTTTCAAGTTACCCCAAAACAAAATCTGTGAATTAAGATCTAGACATTTGTCATCAAGACTTTATACCTTAAGTAAAAGACAAAAATGGAAAATATATAATTTTAATTTATCAGCAAATAATAACTACATTAATGATAATAGTAATAACAACTAGCATTATTCCAGACACTGTGGTAAGTTTCAGACTGGCACTATTTCATTTAATTTTTGCCACAAAAGCATGAGTCAACTCTCTTTTTATCGATGGAGAGACTTTTAGCTAGGACTAGCAGACATGAAACTATTTTGCCAATAAGGGAAATTATTGTCTTGCAAGAATTCTAGAGGTAGGTGGTTTTATAGTTGACTCAATAATTAATCAAGAACTCAGTTCTTTCCTTTTTTCTACCTGCCATCCTACTAGGAGTGGAGGTAAGAGTTGGACTGGAGAGAGGGGCTTTGATCTCAGATGGAACTATATTCAAATTAGCTCCTCTTATAGCTGAATTGTGTTCCTCAGAAAGATAGTCCTAAACAGCCATATCTATGAATGCGATCTTAATTTGAAAATAGGGTCTTTGTAGGTGAAATAAATTTGAGACAAAATCATTAGTGTGTGCCCTGATGCAACATGACTGGTGTCCTTATAAGAGAAAACAGAGATGTACAAGAGGAAAATGCCATGTGAGCACAGACACACACAGGGAGAAGACAGACATGTGAAGACAGATAGAGGCAGAAGTTGGAGTTATGCAGCTACAGACCAAGGGACTCCTGGGCTTCTAGAAACTGAAAGAAGCAAGAAAGGACCTGACCCGAAAGGCTTTAAAGGGAGTATGACCCTGCTGACACTTATTTTTGATTTTCAAACCCCCAAACTATGAAAGAATACATTTCTTTTATTTTAAGCTACCCAGTTTGTGGTACTTTGTTATAGCAATTTTAGGAAACTGCCCATCACACCTAGATACAGTAGAGAACAGATAGAGAGAAAGAAATGGAGCTATTTTTCCTTTGAGTCTCTTTCTCAGGTGGGAAGAAATCAGTGTTAACTTTCACATGGAATTCAATTATAAATATAACTACCAGGCAATGACCAGTAGAAAGAATTGACTTGCTATGATTTGCTTAAACTAATCATTTAAAGTTGAACAGTTATTAAAAATATCAATCACCCTAGTACTGTTTCTATCACTAATGAGAGAACTTACACTGTGCAAATGAGGTTACCTGCTATAAAGTTGTGAAGCCAAGTTTTGAGGCCAGGGCAGTCCCCCACATCACAGAAAAGGTTAGAATATCAATTAATGCTTGGTTTATATAGTTATGACATATAGGTTTTTTTTTTTTAATGCTATCATGATTTTCTGTACTTCCTTTCAGTTTATTAATCCTAAAGAGGACAAGTAAAGGAGTTGAAAACTTGATATTTGGTATAAAATTTATTTGATCATCTAAATTAAATTTAGTTATACCCTAAGCTTCAAGGAGTGATCAACTCTTTCCATAGTTCAGTACCACAGTCTTAATTCAAAAAACAGTTTCCTAGCTGAGGAAAATGAATGGCATGAGGAAGGTTAAAAAAGTGGAGGTTAATCTATGACCATGAGGCCCTGAACGTACCTGATCTCGTCTGAACTCAGGAGCTAAGCAGGGTTGGGCCTCGTTAGTACTTGAATGGGAAACCACCTAGGAATACCAGGTGCTGTAGGTGTTAACAAAAATAAAAGTAGATGTTATATCAGACGTAAAGAGTGAGAGAATTAGAGGCAATCTACCCGAGCAAACTGAATGAAAAATAGCATGCGAGGGTGAATACCACTTAGATGCAGAATATGAGAGACAGACAGAAGGACAGAGGGAGAGATGGAGAGCGAAAGAACAAAAAGACAGAGAGAGGGAAGGACAAACTGAGGAAAAAAATAGTAAAGTAATTAAATAATTAAATAATTAAACAAAACACTTCTTTTTAAAACTTCACTATATTTAAAAACACTCATTCTTTCAATCATAAATTCCAGAAATATAATTCCTTCATGACAATGGTTTGAGGAAAAAAAAGCTAGAGTGTTTCCATGATGGACATATTTAAATTTTTATTTAAAATTTGGAACTATGACAGATAACTTGAATGTTCATGATATGTATTTATTTTTCTTTCTAGCTTTGAAAAACACAAATGTTGACTGTCATATGTATATGTATGCACACATATTTGTGTGTCTGTGTGTAAATCAGTGACTAGGGTTACATAACATAGAATTTAAATATTATTTAATGACCACACCAGTCTTACAGTGATAACCCAGTAATACTAGCTACCTTTTGAGAACCCATTACACAATTTCCCTGTCAGTGTTTTTCTTTATTTACTTTTATCTTACTTCCATAATTTAATCAAAACCTCCTTTCAGATACCATCATATCTCACCTAGAAAGAATCCGATAAATTTAACTATACAAAAGAACTTAGCCGATTGCAGATGTCTTTAAACAGTGATGGGAGAGAGGATTCTATTTTAATGAGAACTTATGTGTAAGGTAATGTTTCTCTAATAGAGACATGCAGAGAAAAGCTGAGGCCAGAAGACTCACAAAACCATGAAATATTGACTGACTCCCATCTAGAATAAGTCTAACCCTTATTTTATCATATTTCAAAAATTTTAGATACAAGAATATTTTAGCAGTTACATGGCCACAATTATTAATATGTTGACATTTCAAACTCCTTTTTAGTATATAAATACTTGTTTCAAAATACCGTACCTGAATTATTGTAATACAGATATATAGACTATAAATATATATGTATGTATGTGTATATATATATATATATATGATACATTTAAAATATATTATATTTTATATATAATATAAATATATATAATATATTATAAATATATTATCAATATATAATGCCAGTGTTTATACTAATATACTGTTTCAATAAGTGAAAAACCACTGTAAGTGAAGGACATAAATGATTAGTTATTTTAACCTTTACACTTAGACATTTGAACACCTAAAATAACTATTCTTTGTAATTAAACAGGTTCTTCTACAGGGGTCAGTATTTGGAAGATATCATTATATTCCTGCAAATAAAAGCATTTTAGAGAGCTGTGAAATTCACTCTATTGAAAAAAAAGCAGCTTGAGTCTGATATTGGAGCTGCTACTACACATGAAACACAATATATATGTATAGGTATATCTATATCTATATATTTATATCACTTATATCTATATCTATCTATACCTATATCTAATCATCTATATCTTTATCTATCTTTATCATTGATATCTATATCTATATTATCTACCTATGATGTTTTAATACCTATCACTGAAAACAAGCATATCCTCAGCATAACTGATAACATTTACATTCTGTATCTTATTGATTAAACCATTCAGAAGATAACAAACTATTACAGTGAGACTTTCTGGGTCAATGATGCCTGCATAAACCATTATGTCCCATGCACGTTTTCAGTGAGGCCTGCAATAATGGATACCCTTTATACCACCTTTACATTGTCCAAGGCATTCAAAACACACCAAACCATTATAGAGTATATTTCTGGATCAATGACTATAAATCTTATACACAATATCACATCCTTATTCTTGGTAATGTCTGAATATAGATTATATACTAGTGAGGACAGTGTTTAGAAACTAATAAAATATACTTCTTTGAGGTGTGCATTTATTCTACTTACTGGTGCTAAATGAGAATTTTTCCTAATGAACGACTTATCAAAACACAGAAAGCATTTGAAAGCAGCATTACTGATTGGGTTAGGCTCTACTTAAACTACTTGGTTTAATTATAATGATTAAGCTGCCTACTGGGGATTCAATTTTTAATGACTTAATTTAATGTGCCCTCCATTAAAATGTCACCTTGAAAAGTTTTTCTTTATCCTATTATCAATTTACTGAGTGACCAAAAAAAGATAAGCATCATCTGAAAAACAGCTACTGAAGCAAGTATGAATATTTGCATATGGATTTAGATTTGTAAGTAATATTACTTTTTTCTCCTAACACAATTGATTTCTGCATTTGAGGCTTCATTTTGAGGAGATAAACAAAGAAGTAAAAAAAAAAAAAATAAACATAGCATATAAAATGTCTTTTTATTTATTTATTTATTTATTATTTATTTTTTTATTACCATCAGCCTTGGAAGACTATGGCATAAGTCAGTAGTATACTGGAGTCCATTTATACTGGCTTCACTAGGGTTGATTGTTAAAATTTCAAGCTCGTTGACATATCAATACCCTAAATTCTGACGAGATGGGTGTACTTGCAAAAGAGAAACCTGAAAACAGTACAAATCAAAGCTGGCCCAGAGCTGTTTGTTACACATTTACCAAAGCACCATTTGTTACAACTAATTTGTTACAGCATTAAATTCAAGAAACACTTTTAAATGTTCTTGCGACTGAATTGTGTCTTTCTACAATTCCTGTGTTGGAGCCCTCACCTCCAATATGACTGTATTTGGAAGAAAGGCCTTTAAGAAGATAATTAAGGTAAAATGAGGCTATGGCTATAGGGCGTAAATGCAAAATAACTAGTGTCCTTATAAGCAGAGGGAGAGACAAAAAAGATGTGTGTGTACAAAGGAAAGGCTATGTGAAGACACAGAAGGAAGGTGGCTATCTGCAAGTCTAAGAGAAAGGCCTCAGGGAAAACCAAACTAGTGGACACCTTGATCTTGGACTTCCAGTCTCTAGAATTGAGAGAATAAATTTCTATGACCTAAAATTTCTAATAGTGATCAAAGCATTAGAGTGAAGAGCACCAAAATGCATAACATACAATTTATAACCCAAAAGAGTTTGTAATCTTGTTTTAGCATAAGATAGATGTGAAAATTATAATGCAAGAGTGTATGTATGGTAAAAAAGAACTAAATAAGCTCACTGGAAGGAAGAGGAAATATCTGGTTATATAAAGTTCATGGAGGAGGAAGCAAATGAGCTGAATCTTAACAAACAGAATTTGGGTAAGTGACATTGTAGGAGAACTTGATAGGTCAAAGGCAGAGAAATGAGAAACACAAAACATTTTTAAAATTACTGATAATTTAGTTTCGTTACAGCTCGGGATTAATGTAGGAGACTAGTGCAAATAAGTACTTTAAGAAGATTAACCAGAGAGCCAGAAAGGACTGCTGGACAAAGGCACTGTTTTAGAGAGGGGGACCGTAACTGAGGCAGATTCTGGAACTGGACTTCCTGTGTTCAGATCAAAGCTTAATAATAATAGTCCGTAAGATTTAGGTGAGAATTAAATGAGTAGTATAAGAAAAGTTCTTAGATTTGAGACTGGCATGTCCTAAGTACTGCGTATTCCCTAAAAGAAGAACGAAAAAATTAAAAGCTCTAGTGAAAATCATAGGATGTAGACTTGACAGGTGATGATTGTATTAGTCATCTAAGGCTGCCATAACGAAGTACCACAGCCTGGATAGCTTAAACTACTGAAATTTATTTTTTACCCTTCTGGAAGCTAGAATTCCATGATCAACATGCTAGCAGGGTAGCTTCTTCTGAAGTCTCTCTATTTCGCCTGTAGGTGGCCATCTTCCTCTTGTGTCTTCATATGGTCTTCCCTCTGTACCATATTTCTGTTCGAATTTATACTTATGAGATCAGCAATTATATTGAATTAAGGCCTCCTCTAAGGGCCTTATTTTAACTTAATTACCTATGTCCATATACCATCATATTCTGAGGTACTTGGATTTAGGAACTCGACATATTAATTTCTAGAGAACACAATTCAGCCATTAGCATTGATAAGTAAAAAATTAGAAAATGGCATAACCATTCACATGGCTCAATAATTGTGAGAATTTCAAAATAAAAGATGGTTCCAACACTTGAGTCCATGGACAGGATTGAGTCTATTGACAGAACGCTCTAATGGGCCACGGACACTTTTCTAATCATCATGAAAAGATGAAGTACAGATTTTAGTGTCAAATAGATTCAGATTCAAATTCCAACCCTGCTATGAGACCTTGGATCATTATCTCTTTAAATCTCGGTGAATGTGTCTACAAATAACAAATTTTAAACATTAATTTTGTAGTATTTCTAGAAGGAGTAAATGAGACAAATTCTGCAAAAGTGTTCAGAATAGCATCAAACACAGAGGTTTGGCAAATATATTTTTTTCTTCATTATGTTGCATGTTATTGTTATTATATTGTAAAGAAAGGTAGAGAGATGCCAAAGTATCTCCTTGTTCTTAAGGTTTAACACAATGTTAGAATTCTCCTATAAACAGTTATCTTTAGTGGTGTGAATTTTATAGAATCCATTAGAAAGTGAGGGCTCTATAAACTTATCTGATACTTGGTGGTAGGGCAACTAAGTAAAGGCATTGCATAATGAAGAGAGAAGTATATAATGAGAAAAATGATTTTTTATTTAAAAAATTTTGTCCTAAGACTGACCATATTTACAATGACAATTATTCCTTTCAAAATTAAATTCAGTATTTACATTTTCATTTTATTTATTCCATATTCACACCCCATAGTATAAACATGTCTTGGACAATCTATCTAATGCTCATTTGAAAAATAAAGACAAAAAAATGATCCCGATTGTCTAAAGCAAGTAAAATTGCTAAAATGAATATTTCATAATTCAGAATTTGGTACTTGGCCTAGTGGTCCATAAAATGCAAAATAATTAACTTAGAGATTATGCATTATCATCATATCTGAATTCAGAATAAAGATTATATTTCATAATTGAATGTCTGGTGCAGTCTCTAGTTAGTATTATAGCATGGAGGTTATTGCATTACAGAGAGCAATATGGTCATAAGATTTCTGTCTATCAGGAAGTTTCATAATTTGGTCTTTATATCAATGGAGATAAAGAGAATGTGCTTATACAAAATCTTTCTGTTTTCCTCTTCATGAAGTAGCTTTCTTATATAATTTATAAAATATCTAATTTTTTTTTATGTGTCAAGTGGCATTTGTGATATTTATGCTTTAAATTTAAGGAAAAGTGACTGCATTAAATTGACAGATTTAAATTGTAAAATATCCTAATTTTAATAATCATTTTAATATGTTGATGTCAAAATGTATGCTCTTGTTTTCTTAAACAGAGTACAATAACAATCTTATTACTTTTGGTACCTTAGAATTTTCATTATTTAGGAGCAAATTTTCCACCTGCATGCAGTGTAAGGACTAATTCAGAACCCAGTAAGCTGTGCAAGGTGGAGCTGTTTGCCACTTCTCCCCTCCAAAGTGTCTCAGAGTTCTTGTTTTATTGTGCCCACATGACTGAATTCCTACTTTTGATTTTCACTGTTCTGTTTGCTATTGGACTCTAAAGCTGTCCTTCATTCTTTCTTGTATTTATTCACCTTTTTTTTTTTTTTGAATCAACCGAGAGGAAGGAGATAATACTCAGACACAGTACCCCTCTACAACAGAGCTCAACTTGGGCAAGTCACTTCCCTTATAATTTTTGGGTGGTGGAGAGGGGGTGGAGCAGTATGGGTGAGAGGAATAGATGGAATGGCGTATGGAATAGGCAAAGCACCTGGCCTCCAGAGGTGATGAATGACATTAGTACTGATTACCCAAAGGCTTTCTTCATCAGTGACATCTATCCTCCTATGTAAATAAAATTGCAAACTATTTCAAAATATTATTGTATTTTAACTTTATATAACCAAGAATTATACATCTCAAGAGTCACAATCCCTTGCTCGAGGCAAAGAATAATGACTACTGTGTTTTCATTTACTCCATGAGGACAAGAATGAGATGGAAGGATGATATCCTGAGCTATTAAATAATATCACAATTATATAGAGACCTTTAGTTCAAGATATGAGACTGTGAGTTACTAAATCAAGTTTCATACACAGGCATTGCATATACCCTGATGAGTATCTAACTTGTGATCAAGAATACTTTTGAAGATAGATTATGCACACAATCAGTAAACAGACAACAAAAAACCACTCAAACTGAAAAAAAAAAAGTTTTAAGAAATTCTAGCCAGGAAAAAAATAACCCACACAAGTATTAATTTATCAAACACAAAAGAATGTGTGCTTAGGTGTTACTTGTTTGGATAGAAGAGGGGACAAAGGAAATTTGTTATGTTGCTCTCTATATATGACAAATCTCCATAACAATTCTGACAACCTAAGTATCATTTATGTAGCATGGTAGGAAATTAGTTTTATTCCCTGAAAACTGTTTTTTTTTTTAAATAAATATAGATTTATAGATTTCTGGGCTTTACCTCAGAACTACTAGATCAATCTTTTGAGTAGTCTATACTTTTTCACTTGTCCTGTGATTCTTATGCATATAAAATTTGAGAATTACAGCTTTAAGACTAGCGTTATTGTTTTTGGATTTTATTTGTGTTAAATCATTAGAGTGTAAAGAAATGCATCCATACAGAGTGCCTAACACCCTACATAAGTTCTTCAATGCAACCAATACTAAATATGCAATATTCTTTCTATTTATTCATCATAATGAAGAATAAGGCATGTTCCTGTATTACTAGCTCATTCAATCCATATTTATAGAACATCTATCCTGTGTTAGGAAATAACACAGTATGCTATTATGTGTTGGGGATAAAACAGTGAGCAAAGCAGACCCTATTTTTCTCTAACAGGATATACTTTCTGTTCCATTATTTCTATGAGGATAAAAAAAAGTACATGAACATACACACAGGTTTTCATTCAGAGAATTAGATTTTAGCTAGTCAAACTGTATAACAGTTGAAAGATCTCAGAATCAATGAGGATAAATTCACTGTGCAGTGTATGAGGTTCTATGGAACAAAGCCTGTGAGTGGAATGCTTTGTCTCACTACTACAAAAAACCTATTAACTATGGATTTTGAGGCTTTGGTTTGGTATTTCTGTCTGTCAAAGATTTCTTTTATCCCCAGAAAAGCATAGAGTCCACATTTGAATCCTTCCTGGCATTGGATTAGCAAGTTTAGAAAGTTATAGTAATTTAATTCCCAAGATGATAGATAGCTTTAGATTGTTGAACTTTAGATTGTTCATCCCTATATAATGACTGGACTTTCCTGAGGAAATCACAAGAATGTTCCAGATAGAAATATACCCAATGGGGTTTACAATCTCAATTTCATAGCCATGACAATTACTTGTTTGTATTTATAAACTTCTCCTTCCCTCTCTCTTCTCTCTTAACACACACACACACACACACACACACACACACACACACACGTGCACACGAGAGAGAAAGTTAGGGGGAGGAGGGAGAGGAGGCAGGCCTGGGGCATGGGAGCATTCCATTCAATATATTTTTAAATGTACATAATAAAACTACATATTTTGAGCATGGCATAATATTTATAGAAACCTACTTATATACTAGAAAATGTATACTATATATATATATATAACTTGTAACATACTATATATATATAACTTTCTTCACAAGAAACTGTCAATGATATGTGTTATCACACTCACTTTACAGATTAAGAAACTCTAGAGAGATGGAATAACTTGTTGAAGATCAGATATCTGGGAAGTAGTCATTCTGGGCTTTGTTTTGTTGAAAGCCTAAGCATTTTTATTATGTCACTAACAGGAAGGAGACTCCCCTGAATTTACAAAAGGGACTGTTATTGAATTTGTATCTTAATGTTTTAGGCTTCTCTCTTTTTCCCATTCCAATTTTCACGTTTCAATTGATGTGACAACAAAGTTTAAGGGGTCTAAAATGAAAGGCAGTAAGCAATTTACATATCACTATTAACATCACATCTACCTTTTCTCATGTGCTTATTGAATGTGGAAAGGAGTAAATAAATGGCTGCTCAAATTTTTTTTCTGGCACATTGCTTCTCTGTCTCATCCTAACAAGATTCTTATTCCACATGTGAAAATCATGCTTGCCGACAACTCCCCGCCCACCCCTGAAGTGAGTTCTGTGATTTCTTTTAAGTGTCCAGCCAGTTAGGGACATCTGTGTTAATGACACCCTAGAAAGCTTTGATAGAAGATTCCTGAACAAAAATCTTATAATCTGTGTTCAGTTGCCTCTACTGTTGAGTACCCTCTAGTTCTTTAAAAATATCATTGTCAACTCTTCCTTTTCATTGTGTTTGCAGAATAACTTTCATTTCCACATACTCCCTTTAAACAACAACCCTCAGGCAAATCTCAAGTCTTTTTAGCTACTAGTGGTCAGATCTTCTTATTCTTCAAAACAATAGCTATGACAACAACAGAAAAAAACATTCACCAGGTACCTCTTAGAGGCTGTTTCTGGCGGTTTAATCATTTGCTTCTTCATTCTTTAATTGGAGTCCTTGCTTTAGCCCACATATCCTCCTTGTCATGCCACTGGCATTATGTTGCTACTTTAAGTTCTGTCCTCCCAAATTTATTTATCCTTCCAAGATTTTTTAAACTCCTCATTTTCCCTGAGTTTGGGTCTTTATATTCTAACTCTTCCCTTAGTTTCAAGTTCTGTGTTGCTTCCTCTTTCTTGCACCTTTTTCCCCCTCAGACTTTGGGCCTATTATTTTGATCCTCTTTAATTGTCTCCTTAGTTAATTTCTAAACATTCTCCTCTCCCTTTCATCATCTATGGGTTTCATATAAAACTACTTTTTCTGAAGTGTTTTCTAGTTCTTTTTATTTTTCCTTCAAGGGTTTATAAAAATTTTCTATGCCGTTTTCTTACTAAAATCCCATTCTCCCCAAACTTCATTGTGGCTTCCTTCTTTTGTCCTCTGTCCTTACTTGTCATCCATCATCTTTGTTCACCTTTTCTCTCTGATGTCCCTTCTAAGTGCCTCCCTTCCTGTGCATCCCCAGAAGACTTCCCCTGCCTTCCTTGTGGCAGATGGTACTACTTTCTTATTTCTCTTTCCCCTTGTATTTTGAACCTTTGAATATATCCCAGCTGTTATATGTGCTTTTATTATGGTATGTGTTTAACCAGTTAGCATAGGCATGACCTTTTTCTTCACAAAACTGAGGTATGATTCTCTTTTTTACGGGGTACATGGCATGCCTTTGTTCTCCATACCAAAACAATGTTTCCTACTATTTGCTCGTTATATTTGTATGGTTTGTGGAATCATACATTTAGCGTGGAGAATTCTTATGCCAGCCAAATGTCTTCTTTGACTCTAAGTGGCTAACCTCATTCTGACTCTGCCAGTTTTATTTTAATTTTATGTTATACTGTTTAAAATTCTTAACTTACTTTCTGACTTTAACTAAAAGTGTTAAAATTGGGAAAAAACATGACAAACAAGGTCATTAAAATTTTTACATTCATTGATATGCTGAGGAAAATAAATGCATATCTTTATTTTTGATTTGGTAAATAGAATGGCATAATTGTCCTTATAATTGTATTTCTTTCTCTCTTGGTGTTGCCTCTAAAGTCATCCTCATTTTTCTATTGCTTTGAAGCTACAAAGCAACTCTATTCTTTGTTTTATGGGATTTGAATTAAAGATAGCATGTCTTGTAGGCCATTCTAATTGAATTAATGACCAGGGTCTCTTCCATAGATTTTCTTGTTGCAAAGCTTTGTTCATCCTTTTTGAAGGAGGATCTCTCTCTCTCTCTCTCTCTCTCTCTCTCTCTCTCTCTCTCTCTCTCTCTCTCACACACACACACACACACACACAAACATTTTTTAAGTTTAAATATCTTGATATCTTAATAAGCATATTAAAACAGTATGTCCATCTATAGATTATCTTGTTGAATTTCCTCCATTTTTCACTCATTTTACACATGAAGAAAGATCTTTCAAAATAATTTTAGATATTCTTCATGTCTTTATACAACTTTAAAAAAGAAGACAAACCAAATTTCTGTATTTTTCATTTCTTCTCTGTTTTTCCCTTTCTTGGTCTTTTTAATATATAGACATTTTTTTCATTTTTTTTAAATAAATTCTTCCAAATTTTTGATCGACAAATCAGAACTACAGAATGGAAAATAAATGTTGAGTCTGTTATGTCTGCATTTGTATTTATTCTGTTGTTCTGACAGTTCTTCTGTCTTGCATTTTATCCCTGCACCACACTCCGTAACTCTTGGTCCACTGACTTGACTGCCTACATTATTTCCTTTCTCAGGTAAAGTTCTCAGCCTAGTAAATTCTTCTCACCACATTCCAGACATTCTTATATGAACAAAAGGAGCAATATTCATGTAGAGGCTATTTTGTGCATCTATAGCCTAGATTTCACTTTCATTCATTTTCTTTAATCCTTGAGGTTCAAATTAATCTAGAGTAGACTCGAGAATCAAGAAATTCTCTTTTAATTCAGGCAACACTTTTGTAAGGTTAGCAAAGAATACACTATTGCTCTATATTCCATAATTATAATTTTGAAAACAGAGAAACCAAGTAACTAGACAAAACTCCTTAAGAAAATAAGTGAAAATTAATGACTAAATCCTAGTCCTTTGGATACGACCAGAATTCTATGTCCTTGACACCACTGAAGATTTGCACAATTCTACTCTACCCTGTGCTATGATTATAAATTATTGAATTATACATATAGTTCTTGTGTGTGTGTGTGTGTGTGAGAGAGAGAGATGCAGAGACAGAGACAGAGACAGACAAAGACAGAGAGAGACAGAGAGAGAGAGAGAGAAATGAAAAGAATAACAGAGTAAATCCACTTGATCTTAAGGGCATTCTGGCAAATTAACAAAGAGATGAGTTGAAATTCTATTTCAAAATAAAGGCTAAATCCAACTACATAATTTTTCTTCATTTGTACAAGGGCTAAAATATATAATTTTTTGAGTATTAGGAACTAGTAGTTTTAGGATCTTTTAGTTTGGCACACAATTTCAACTATTTTCCATTAAATACATATTAAAAGTTACATATAAAAGAACTCAATTACATGGAACTCAATAAATGTAATATAGCTCATACTAATTAAATGCTAATAACAAGCCAGGCAACATGCTGAGTATTTTATGTATGTGTCCTACTTTATTTATTCCTTACAATGGCTCTGTGAAGTAGGTAATTTTATTATCTGCATTTTACAGATAAAAAATGAAAATAATAAATAGTGTCAATTTGACTAGTGTCATACCACAAATAACTGGTAGGTTGGAATTCAAACCCAGGGAATCTGATTACTCTTAATCATCAAAACTACATTGCAATACAGATACTTTTTTTGCCACCATATGTAAAATGTGTTATTGCAAAGTTTTCTCAATATCAGGAATATTTTCCATAATAAGGCACAAAGGTGTTTTGTTTGTTCACTTATTAATTTATTTTTTGGTGTTTTGTTTCTCTTCTTGTTTATTATTACTTTTCCCAGAGAAGATACATAGATTTTCAAAAGCTTGACTCTTTCTGGTAGGCAGTTTTGATGCAAAAATTATGTTCTTTAAAGAAAAGCACTTTTAAATTTGAATTTTGGCTTCTGAAATTAATATGACTATTGTTTGTTGGTTCAAATCAGTGTGTTTATTATTTGTGCAACAACAATCTGTATAGAATGTAATTAACCTACAGGAAAGTAATAGGGTAATAGCTTGCAAGATCATCAGGTAATGCCTTGTTTTGATTCCCTAAGGAATTACCATCTGTTCAGTTTTTGAAAATGGTGAAAACATGATAAATATTTGTTATATAGAAAGGGCATAAAGAGAAATAAAAATAGAAAAAGAAACACAGGCAAACACAGAAACTGGCAAATACTTAAAAGAATCATATTTTCCAGGAGCACAAAAACAGATTTAAGTAGGATAATAAGAATTAATTATAAGGCACAGGACTTCCTTAAGAAATTAAAGTTAAAATGAAGATTGCAAGTATATTATTTTGGACTCCATATTAAAAAATTAAATTTACTAAATATTTTGGAATGTGTCAATGCAGATAAATAAAATCTTTAACTTTAGAGGTTTGTTTGTAATGTCTGAGAAACACCTAACAAAATGTATTCATTAATCAAGCCAAGTATGCATGTGTTTAAATATGTGCATTGAGTATCTATTTTGCATGAAGCAATGTACAGAATGCACTGTACAATTATTCTGTAAAACTTCTATACATTTTGGTAAAATGTATCTTGAAATTACAAAGAAAAAGAAAAAAGAGAAGATAAAGTTCATGTACTTGAGTACAAATCCCTACAACCACCATTTACCATCCAACTCTGAAAAAAACTCTTGAGTAGCTACAGTTGAGTGCCCTGTTGTTATTTATCACAGCAATTAATTTAATCCTGTATGCTTCTCAGGAACTGCTAATGCTGGAGTTTCCTTCCTTTAAAGCACTAATGAACAATAAAATGATTCATTTTATTAAATTGATCATTTGATATGTAACACATATCAGAATAGACATATATCTCTTGATTATAAATAAGGGTATCTGCAAAAAAATTATGGGTATTTTCTCATTGCAATTATCATCAAACTAGGATTTTATATTTAAGATCAGTCTTTCAGAAAAATATTCAACACATAACATTTTCTAAAAAGCCATAGATATTCTGATAGCATAAAGAGGATATTACTAATCTAACTGCCAACAAGCAAATTAACCCCTCCATGTGCAAATTACATATGGCTGAATTTACGCAAAGGGGTATGCTGGACATTTTGTGGTAAGACTATGTCTTTCTTTTACCTTCATGGTTATCCTGTTCATATCCAATCAAATGCTGATGATTCCTGAGTTACTTGGAAACACTGCCAATAGTGGAAGGTAAATAATGACTTCTTAACGTGGGAGCACTTTTCTAACAGCATGAAATATTGTCTGTGTGACAGTGAAATTCTGGTAGCCTAGATTAGTAGATAGCCTATGAATCTATAATTACTTGTCCAGACATTTGATTTTAGGAAACAAGAAAAAGGAACAGAAAGGCACATATTAGGATATAAAATTACAGAAGGAAAAAGAGAATGAATATTCTTCAAGTAGAATTTAACATACTTAGTACAAATTCACATTAGCACACAGTACTTTTGCACAGTAGCTATTTGAGAGATTTATATAGAGAGAATGTTAGGAAAATTTTATGCTAAAGTAGAATACAATTAAGATCACCCAGATTTTAAACAAGACAATCTTCTTTATAGAAAATTGGTTCAAGAATTCTGAAGAAATTGCAATAAACTTCAGTACTTTTTTAATGTCAGAAGCTATAAATCATTGTGAGTTGGTTTTTGGTTTTGTTTTTGGAGAACTAATTTTCATAATGTTTGCAATGGACTGCTGTCCTGGGTCTGGACAGTTAAATGCACCTTGAAGCAAATCCAGAAGAAGAGATAAACCTTTAACAAACTGAGGTAATTATGCTTATTTCTTTTGAAATGTATTTCTTTGAAAATGTGTTTAATTTTTTTTCTAACTTTCATTACTTTTACTGAAGTCAAGTATAGTTGCATAAGGTTTCTTTTCCTTGCCGGCCAACAATTACTCTGTGGTGTTTTGCACTAGTATTTGCATCTAGATAACAACTGTTCAAAGAATTGAGGATTAATAGCTATCACGTGATTGAATGTTTAGTTTCCATATTTGTTAATTCTTAGAATAATATTGCAAAAAGATAACTGCCAGGATGGCTACACTTTATTTCTTATTACCACATTCTAACTTATTTAAAGAAAGTGAAAAATACTATAAAATAATATTAAATGTATTCTCTTCTGACTATAGTTGATGGTATCTATTCTTAAAATATTCCATTGTGTTCTGCAAATTTTTTAAAAAGTAAAATAAGTGAAATTTTTGTTCTGAGGTAGTAAAGAGTACTCACATTGCAAATTTACCCATCAATTAATAGAAGAACACTATATGTGATTTAAATATTTATATTTATATAAGGTTGCCTATAAATGAGACTATAACTTTTATAAAGAAATGAGTTATGACATGTAGAATGCCTTAATATTTAGAAGAGGAGTAATAATTTTCTTAATTGTTGGGCTTTACCTTTCACAGTAGTTTCTCGCCCAAGGGCAAGTGCAAGACTGAACAGACACAAACAATCTCAGAACCACTATTTTAATTTCTGGCATTCACAGCATTTAGCATTTGAATGTCTCAAAGGAAAACCACCACTTTCATTTTTGCCTCCTGCAGCCACCTTGTCAGGGGAGAGGTCTGGGCTCAGAAACTGCAGCTCATTAAAATGAAGAATTTTCCCTGACTTTGATATTCACAGTTCACTGGGGACTACTACCTGTTCGCTGAGTTATTTTGTCTGGAAGAGGGTTGCAACACAGCAGACTATACTTTAATTAAACTGCTTTAATCAAATTCATTAGGTCTCTAACATTTATAGAACATGTTGAATTATGATACTGATATTCTTAGTATATACTTTTTACATTGTCAAGTTTTCTCCTTCTCTTATTTAATTGGTGCATTGAGCAAAATTCAGAACAATACTTTCTTCTGCCTCATAAATGTCTTACTGCATGCAAGGTACATGCTCTTTGTATTTTCATGCAAACAGCTACTGCCGCTTTCAAGTGAGTATATATATTTTTTCAGCTCATACACATTTAGTTTTAGAGTTATTACCTGAGAATGAAAGATTTGTCATTCTAAATTGAATTTCGTAAATAAAAAGTATTACTATTTCACTATTTACCTTTAATACCATAACGCAATTGGAGTAGAAATGTTTAAAACATAACAATTCTTTTTTAAAAAAGAGTTCAACAAGGTAACACACAATCACATTAATACACTAATTGGGTGGTAATTTTTTTATAATAGAGATTGGCTTGAGACTTCTAAATATGTCATTTTACTAGCTGGCTTTTGCAAACAAACTACAAAAAATAAAAATAAAAAAATAGACACGTCTTGTGCTTCCTGAGAAATTTTTTTCATCTTTTAATGTCTGCAAATAATTTTGACTCTTCTACATTCCAGGAGAGAAAATAGAATTTCCCAAGCCAAGTTTAATGGCTCCTAAAATTCTCAATTTGTTTATAAAATAATAGCCCAATAATTTTACACAAGTACGACATTTTTTAAGTAAATCATAAATAAGTACATAACTATAAAAGTGTGATACAGAAAGACCTTAAATTTTTAGTTGAACAATCTCACAGCTAATAGAGCAAAGGTTAATGTTATCAAAAGTACAATAGATATCTATTTTACAGCTCATGTACTTATTGTTCTCAGGGAACAACTTGTATTTTATCTACTGCAGATATTGACATAGCATGCCAAGATTTGTGAAGTACTAGAAGTGTTCTGGAAACATTAAAAAAAATTATCTGTGAAGGTGAGAACTTGTACATAAGGTGATAAGAGTAAATGTAGGTCAGAATACAAGCTTTGAATGTAACTTTGAGGATTTTATAATTTTAGTTATATGGAGACATTGAACATTTACGAGTATCAGATTGACATAATTTAAATAGTTTTAGGGGTAATAATAAGGTTATGGTGCACAGAATAAATTAGAGTATTAGAAAATTACAAAGAACATGAATTGGTGAGACTGATATTTAATCTGACGAGGTGACAGAAGCCTATATTAGAATCATAACAGAAAAAAAATGGTGGTAGATGATATTTTGACAAAAAATCTAAGCCTTTGGAAATGCAGAACTAGAAGTCTGGAAAGTGATGGTAGCTAGATATGAAAGTTTAGAAGCAGATATACAATACAAATAAGAAAACCTTAGGAGAAAGTGAGAAATATAAGAAGATAATAAAAAAGGAGAGGAGTTTAGGTTTTAATTTTAGAGATATTTCACATAGGGTGGGTAAGAAGAATAATTATATGGTATAGAAGGAGAGAAATAGTTGTCAATTAAGTAGGAGAACTAGAATATGTAGGATCCTCATTAAGGAAAAAATAAAGAATAAACTTTAGCAGGAAGGAGTCAAATACTAGCAAGGTCAAGGACAATCACTACTGGAAATAACCAAAGAATTTGGAAATACAGATTTCGTGGATGACTTTGGCAGGTAGAATTCAAAATAATGGTGGGAGACAAAAACAAGATTACAAATTAAGGAAAATGGGCGGCAAGGCAGCATAGCTAAGGTTGTAGTTCACTCTTGTGAGAATGGTAGAAAGTGAAAGGTAGAGAAAAAGTTGTAGAATAAAATGAAGAATTTATATTTTTAATGTGGAAGATCTAAGTTTACGAGGATGGAAAATGGAAACAAAACTTAAAGAATGAGAAATGAAAGTTGTTGAAAGGTGTAGTAGTTAATGAAGGAGGTGGACAGCACAGGGCAAGATGTGCATTATCTTTCCTTCCTCAGTTTGGCTAAGCATACAATATAGAGCATATAACTTTCACTCTAAAAAACCATTCTTATTAGTGATTTAAAATATTTTAACACTGACCACCTTCAATTTAATCCACTGTTTGTCATAGTATATTAAAATATTACATTGTAAAACTGTGTCAACCTAAATGGGTGTATTTTTGTTAGATTTTCCTTTAAATTGTTGTAAATTGAAAGTATCACCATGAAGAATAAATATTTATTGAGGTTCATGGCAGAATACTTTTCAAGTGCTTAAAATACACAATATTGTTTTGAATATATACTTTTATCAGAAAACCACAAAGAAAGAAAAGTGAAATTTTTTTCATAAGCATTAAGTCACTTAGAAAACTTTCAAGAATCAATGAAATTGGAAAGTAGTCATTTTAATATTACTGATGCAACTTTCATTTATTCCTAGAAAGTTCACAGGGGAATCATTTCTAGGCTTAAAAAGCGTAAAAACATGATTCAGTTGTTACAGATTATTAGGATAGCCACTGAGGAAGAACTATGACAGGTTCAGATTACAATTCATTTATTTCCCAGGACGTATTTTCTCCTAGGTACAAGTGAAGCAGTAAGTTTGAGATTTTCTATAATCCTCTCCTTGATTTCAGTGAACTCACACAGCTAACCACATTTCTCCTTTCTAACACCTGCAAATAAAGCAATCCAAATCATTTAGGCTCATCCTAGGACTACATAAAAATGTCTACAAGTTATCACTTCTCGATCTACAGAATTTCTCTAACCTCATCTTCTTTGCTTTCTTCATCACTTTTCACTCTTAGCTTTTCATTTTTACCAATTCAAACACGTTTTGGCTCCAGTTTTAATCTGGCTCCATGAACTGACAAGTATGTTTGACCTACTATTCCCAGTTGATTTTTTTGTACATGTATAGGTGACAAAATCAAATTACCTTGATGTTTTATAGGACATAATGTTAGGTACAAGGTAAAACAGGAGGAATGGAAATGATCAGTTTGGGCCAAGCTACTGTCATTTCATATCTCATTAGGTAAGAGGACCAAATGAGAAATTCCAAATCAAGGCTCTTTACTTAGAAGATCTGTCCTTTTACTTAGTATCATTTAAAATCATCTAATTTTTAGGAAGGAAATTGTGAGTCATTTGGTGACAATTTTTTACCTCAATAACAACAAATCGAAACCAAAATATAGGATTTAAATATTGATAGAAGTGCCATTAACTGGGATATGCCTTCTGATTTTGTATTTAGTTATATATCAAAATACATTTTGAAAACAGGATACAGTTAATCTAACAAACTTATTTAAAAAAGCAATCACAACTCAGAAAATTCATATGATATTCCCAATTGATTTGACTACAAAGCATTCAGGTCTCAGTTTATATCTGAATTTTTTTACTGGTGCAAGAAAAGGAGCTATATCTCTAACTTATGAAATTAAGTCAGTGTTAAGCAATGTTAGCTGAAGCAACATGGACAATATGAGATTGAGTATTTTAAATTAACACTTTAAACCATAATGTTTGTCTTTCTCTCTATACTCTAAGTCCTCGGCATATTCATTAACTGAACTACTGATATAATAGATGTTTATTGCGTACCTTTTGCATCAGATATTGTGGATATAAGAATAAACAAATGAGACAAAGCTCCTGCTCTTCTGGAGAGTTCATTTAAGAAGAATGAGGAACAGAGATGAGGCAGGCAACAGAAAAATAAACAAATAAATAAACCAAAGAAATTCAGATGCTGAAAAAAAATAAAGAAAAATAAAATGAAACATTTTGAAAGACTATGATGTAGGTACATTCAATTTAGGTTACACACTTAAGAAAAAAACCTCTTTAAAGCAGACCGACTTCATGGGCATGTTGCCTGTGCAGTTACAAAGGGGTCCAAACTCAGATTTCTGCACTTGGCTGAATGCTTTCCTGTCACTGTATTGAAATTCTTACTAATTTTATCCTTGTACTTGTGTTTCATAAATGAAGCCCAATGGGACGATGGAACATGCACATAATCAGAGGAGATATATTTGATGTGAGTGTCCAGCCTTCCTTGCACCCTCAATTACCTGTATTGTCATGGCTCAGGAACTCATAATTCTGTTGGATCTACAATACATAGGAGTTCAGCAACACTTAAAGCAAGTGCAAGGTAAGCATGCCATGTCTAGGACTAAGTAGAAAAGGATGTTGACAGCCTCATTTCATTGTAGAAAGAAGGCAGTGGTGTTCAACTAAATACACATGACCTAAGAATCCTATCACATATTTTCTTACTCATGGTACTTCCCTGCATTAGCCAGCCAATAACACTGAAATTGATGATGTAGAAAGAAAGGCAAAGATTGTTTCTTTTCCTTTCAATCTTTTGTCACTCATCAGTAAGCCAAGTTGGAATGTATTGGTAGTTCGAGCACATTTCCAAAAGTCAAAGTCAAGCAGTTGAGTTAGTTTTCTGCAGCATTTCTACTACTGTGGTAAGGACAAAATTTATATGTATGTACAAACTACAGATTTTGAACTGTGTAAATTTGGTGCTGCTTCAGATGAGTTAAAGGTTCTTATATTAGCATTCAAAACTGGCATGTACAATATAGAGATAAATGCTAAAATTTATGCTAGCAATTTAAATTTTAATATTTTTACTTAGAATGATATTAAATAGATAATTTAAAAAAACACCATTTCAAATAGAGACTATGGCAAAACAAAAAGTTTTAGATTTTAGTATGTTCAGTTACATTCTTTTCTTGCCCTTTGAACAAAGGGCACCACATTTTCATTTTGCACTAGCTTCACAAATTTGTAGCTGGCTCTGCTCTGAGAATGACATTTGAGGTGATATCTTCGTGACAAAAAATGTCAGTTTTGACAAGATGGGAGGAAGTCCATTTCTCATAAAAGGAAATATCAGTGCAAATGATTGGAGATGGGTATAAGCTAATTGTGTTCAAGTTAAAAAAATAAGGCTGATGTCTCTGTAATACAAAGAAAGTTGTCCAAAATAAGGCAGAGTGGTGGGTTAAAGCAAGAGCATGTAGAGCTTAAAAAGTTTTTCTTCTATATTGGGCAGCTATTGAAAGTTTAATACAGAGGAGGTGCATGATTGATATAGATAATATAAAGACTATCTTCATACAACAAATGAAGCACTGAACTATTGCCAAGGGATCCACTCCTGTTATAAACACTTTGAAATAATATATGAAAAGTAACAACGACCACCCATGTTTAAAAATATGGCCAAGCACAAAGGAAACTCCCTGAATGCCAGAGGTGAGAGAGAAATCAAGGCCTTAATTGTAATCAGAAGCTGACAATATATTAGATTGGAAACTTTTTTGGAATGCTAACTCTACAAAGGAAATAAAATAAGGTAAGAAAGCAAAAACAGAGCCTCCTATCAGAGCCTAAAGTCTTGAAATATTTTTACTTCCATACAGACTTAAAAACTTCTACCCACTGGCACAAGGAAGTAAAGAAATTTGAAGTAAGTCAAAGAAACCAAAACCTCTTGCATGAACTGAAATATTAACCAGAACTCAATGAGTAAGATGATAAAAGATTTGAAAATAATATCTGAACTTGACATAAGTTGTAATTACTAGAATTTATGTTAAAAGTAAATACATATTTCAAATAAAAAATGTATAAATGTTTACAGAAAATGACCCTGACAAAAAACAATAAAGTAATACCATATAGGCTATAAATTATGACAAAACAAACATTGTGAGATAGTTAATATATCTCATAAGTTTTAAGCTATAAAGCAGAATAATAATTCATAGATCATATAAAACAGAAATAATTAAATATTTAGAACCAAATGAATTTGAAGCATGACCCACAAAATTTGTAAATATATATATATATATAATGGAATTAGAGATAAATTTCTAAAATTAAACACATGAAAACATATCATATTAAATACACAAAAAATAAAAGACTGGAAGTTTACAAACAAAACATTCAACTTAAGAGGTTAGAAAAATACCAAAGGAAAAAAAAATAGAAGTAAAATAATAAAAAATTAGGATAGAAGTAAAAATGTAAAACAGAAAAGAAAGACATTATAAAAGATTGACAAAACCAAAATTGGATTTTTAAAAAGCTAATAAAATGGACAAACCTCTAGCAAGACTGATAAGAGCATGCTAATAAAAATGTTAATAATGGAAAAAATATACCAAAAAAAAGAGACAAACAAATCATAAAAGAACACACCGAAAAACTTTATGTCAATGAATTTGAAAACTTAGATAATAGAAAAACTTATAGAAATGTTTCACAGATTTTATCAAATCTTCAAGGAACTAATAACTCTTTTGTTGTAGAAATGTACACAGAGAATGTCTTTTTATGAGGTGAGTTTATCTTTATAGCAAAACTTTATAAATGAACATTATATAAATGAAAATGTGTGCATGTATATCCATGCAAAAATTCTAAATACTATGTTAACAACTGATTCCAACACAGTGTAAAAATTACAAAGTAATCAAGTAAGGTTTATATTGAAAAATGTAAGGATGAGTTAACATTAGAGACACTTTAAAAATTTTTTTTCTTCAACTGCAATTAGTATACAATCTTATATTGGTTATATTAATTTCATGTGTACAATATAATGATTTAACATTTTAATACCTTACAATGTGAATAGATATCTGTAGACAATTCATGGTATCTTCTAAACAGAGAAATAGGCTAGGAATAGTCAAGAGAATGTGAAGAAAAGAATAAAATGTTTAAAATTGGGTTTTATCTTCAGGATTTCAAGGTTTACAATACAGTTAAAGCAATTAAAGTGTAGTAGTATATCTGATTGATCAATGGACACAAGAAACTTAAAGTAGACCGACACAGTATGAAAAATTGGTATATGATATGTAGCATTGCATGTCAGCCAAATGGTTTTGTGATAATTAGCCATTCACAAAAAGAAAAGTAAAATAAAATGTCTACCTCACATTGTATATTTTAAAAAATAAAATGTGTTAAGAATATCAAAGGCAAAATTAAAATTTTAATACTTTAGAAGGAAATCTAGAAAAATACCTTCACTATCATAAAGTAATAAAAAAATAAGATCAATGCATTAAACATCATAAAAAATAATATTGTTAAATTCTACTATATTATAATTAAAATATTTTTATTCGAGAGAACACACACAATATTCAGTGATGATCCACAAAGTTAGAAGAAAATACATGTCTTTAATAAAGTTGATAAAGCAATATTATGTATTGTTAACTTGCACATTTGTATGTTAGTATATAACAAGGTAAATATAAAAGGAACATATGAAGATCAAGACAGTTACCTCGGATGTGGTGTGAAAAGATGAACAGGGAAAACAACAAGAATTAATAAGAAAATTTAAACTTTTTTATACTATTGTATTTTCAAAAAAGTAAAACTATGAGGTAATTAAAACAAAACATCAACATCCATTAATATTATAAGGTGGATATAAGGTTTTTGTTATGTTCTATACATTTTTATTTGTCAAAATATTTTATATAAATTAGTATTACATACCTAACAAAACTGTCTTCTGTTTTGTTGGGAGTGGGTTCTAGATAGCTGAACCTGGAAACAAGGAGTTCGTTTAGGCTGTACAGAAAAGGAGATGATGGAAATTTGATTTGGGGAGGTATTTGTAAGAATGAATTCAGGATATGTTTGGACATAAAAACAGAGATTGACTAATAATTAGAAGGAAGTATGGCCAAATATATTGGGGAAATAAAAAATAATTCCCAGGTTTTGGTTTGAAGAATGAATAAATAGTAATTCAATTTCAGAGATGTAATTGATTGTAGGAGATGTGGGTTTTAGGAATAAGATTGAACTAAGGAATCCTTTTTACTTATGTTTGGCATGCCTTGTATACAACACTGAGGAGATAGAGTTGATTGTAGAATCTGAAGTTTAATAGATAGGTCTAGGTTGAATTTTTGGAGTTATCTGCATTGAGATGGTTCCAGTTAGAACCTGGATGAGATCACCTAGGGAGAGAGTACAGATATGAGGAGAAAACCAAGGGCCCCAGCTCAAGTGTCCTTCAATATTTAGAGCTCAGGAATAAAAAAAAAAAGAAAAAGAAAAGAGAGAGAGAGAGAGAGAGAGAGAGAGAGAGAGAGAGAGAGAGAGAAAGAAGAGAAGAGAAGAGAAGAGAAGAGAAGAGAAGAGAAGAGAAGAGAAGAGAAGAGAAGAGAAGAGAAGAGAAGAGAAGAGAAGAGGAAGAACAGAAAGAGAAGGAGGTGTGAGAGAGAAGGAAGGAATTAAAATAGATAAGTAGAACCAGGTAACATGGTGTCAGTAAAAGCCAAAATGTCAAATTTGGGTGAATAAAAAGCTTCAAACACATGTTGTGTCCAGTAAGAGATAAGTATCTAATAAATTCTGAAACGTACGGAGTGACCTTGAAAAGAGCTAGAGTGGTGAGAATGGAAGACATCTTAAAATGTGGCGCTATGTTTTTAGGCAGATAGGAATGATTCATTTGAAAGGAATTTACATATTTTAAAGAGAAGTGATTATTGCTAGGTGAATTAACTGAGAAAGCAAGAATGGATATGATCCAAAGTAGAAAGGATAATGTCCCTTCAATCCATTGTGAGAAGAGCGAAGATAAGTGTTTAAAGGTAGATGTCTATAAATATAAGAGGAATACACAGAAATTCATCTCTGTGATATAGAAATAATATTTTTATCTTAATTTCTAATTACTTTGTCATTGTATACAATTAGATGGCAAAAAAATTAGTGTAGAAATAGAGAACAAAGATTTTGGCAGTATCTTTTATACTAGTGGAAGTGAAAAGCAAAGCTGTGTTCTATTTCATGTTTTTATTTTATTCAGTTATATTTTATTGAATTCAATGTCCTGTATGTCCCACACCATCAAATATTCTAATAAACTTTTATTGCTAAAGCTCGTCGATTTCATGTACATTTTTTCAGTAACTGCTGCTATCAACTGCCTCAGATTCAATGTCAACTAATATCACCATAGTGCCTTCAACATCATTTTGTGCTAAGTGCTCCATGGGCTCAGTGCCAGTGTAAAAATGTTTGAACCATCGGAAATATCTGAATGTCCAAAGTACACCACTCCCTTACCCTCCTTACTCAATTTCATTCAACTTTCGCACAAAGGAAAATAAGTAAACTCTATGTCCTATGTAATTAATTATATGTGGAAAGAATTTTTACATTGTTTAAAACAATGTATCATTTAGGTAGCAAACTTACAAATAGGAGAGCAATCAGTATGTGTACTTCAATTCCCCTAATTGTTCCCATTAGGTTTACTTTTGAAATGATACTAATCTTTTCTAATAATTTTAAAGTGGCATTATTTTAGAGCCAGAGACAAGGATCAGTATTACTTATTTAGAATTGTGGAATTTTAGAAGCTAGAAATGATTTAAAGATTTAATCTACCTCATCCTTTTTTCAAATCAGGAAATTTAGGAAATTTTAGAAAGTGAAGCGTCTGAGTTAGTGAAAAAGCTGAGATACAAATCTTAACTTGTTATTTAGGCAAGAATTAATTCCAACTTACTTTTATTAGGTCATTATGGCATAGACTCCAGGTTGCAAATATATTTGCTATATTTATCAACTGCTGCTGAGTTTATAAATTGTCTGCAGTGATACGAGTTGACTTATGTTGATGTTTCTCAGCCATTTCTAATGCATGCTTTTGAGGACAAACATACCTGCTAATGTGGGAGTTAACCTTATCACCCCATTCCCATCTGTCCCTCTATTGAGAATCACTGCTTTTTCTTTGACAAGGTTCTGAGTTTTACTTTCTAGATTTTATTACAGTAATTGTTATAATACTAAGCACAGTCTGTCAAATTGCACACCTCTTTAACCTACTTTGATTATAATACACACCTTTCTCTCAACACACACACATACACACACACACACACACACACACAGTGTGAAATTCATCTCTAATTTAGATTAAAACTCCTAGAAGCTCAATAAAATTTGAATATTTTAGTCTGTTTGCTAAGGGCCCAATGAAAATGCCTCTTTCCATTATGTACTTAATAATAATGTTGAATATTTAGAATTTAATGAAGTTCTTATTATCTAGTTGGCATTTTTCACAATTTGTACTTGGAGAAAGTTTTTAAAAGATGTCCAGCTTATATTTGTTTTTAAAATCAATTTATTTATTAACTATTTAATATCTAAAAATATAATAATCTAATCAATCTCAGTAAACTAAAGCTTTACAATAATTTTTTCTATATCTTTAAATTTTAAATGAAAATTAACTTTTATTATTTAACAAAGAAAATGTTTTCTAAATGGATGTTTACTTAAAAAAATTACATATTTGTCTACTCAATATTATCCTTAATAGTTTTTTAGGGACTTCATAAAGTATCACAGTTATAGTTGGATAAATGAGTCTGCCATAACATCCATTCGATGACCTAAATATTATATTTTCTAAGTATTAAATTTAAAGCTTCTTACCTTAATTTAATATTCTCTCATCAGTTTAACAGTTCAGCACACATTTCTAATTTACCACTCACAAACTGAAAGTAAATTGCTTAGGAGGAACTTGAGAAAAATAAAATTCTTTAAAAATAAACCAGGAGTAGATATAAAGTCTTTAAAACTCATAATTAAATGGACTGAGTAATGATATTAACAAAATATAGATGATCATAACAAATCATATAAGCAGAAAGTATAAAGAAGCTCTCAACTGTCCTCTAGTTCTTAAATATATGTATTTCAACCCTTTCTTGCCAGTCTCTAATTGTCAAATTTAGGGTCCCGCTTATCAGTTATCATAACACTCACTTCTCAAGTAAAGCCTTCCTCGAAGCCCTTAGAATAAATTGTTTCCATTTCAGCATTCTGTTGTTACTAAGAAGTATATCTTATATTTACTATGTATGCAACAAGTAGCCCTTTTTTCTTAGAGGATAAGGCTTGTAATATATCTATCTTCACAACATTTGCATACTTTTACTTGAATATTTGTATACAAATTATTACCTATAAAGTGTTTTTAATTTCCTTATTAGAATTTATATCTGGATTGTAACACTCTGTCTTAAGTATTTCCTCTACCTGAAAGTCTTTTCTGTACAAAATCCACATATTGAATTTCTTAATTCAATACCTTAATTAAATAAACACTAATAAAAATAATAATGATGATGACGACGATGATGATTCATTGTCTAAAGCAATAATACCCAAAATAACTTTCTGCAGTACTGGAAATATTCTATATCTGTGTCATTCCGTACCATAGCTGACAGCTGTAAGAGGCTATTGAGCCTAAGAATGTGGCTAGTGTCACTGAGAAACTAAATTTTTAATTTAACTTAATTTAAATTTTAACAGTCACATAGCTACTGTATGGGAGACAACAGATTTAAAGCACAAATTTCATTGGGAGGGTTTGATAGGTGCTTTGAAAAAAATGGGGGTTCTATGGTCAAAAATATTTTTAAAAATTTGTGTAATAACTTTTTTCTTAAAGATTTACTGTTTACCTAAAAAGTTCTGAGGTACTATCTAGTAAAATTATATATATTTATGTGTTCATTATATATATATACCCACACATACATGTATATGTAAATAAACACATACACTCATAGATATGTATGTATGTATATATATACAATTTGTGTATATACACATATATATTGTGTGTACATGCGTGTTGTGTATTTTGAAACATAAGTACAAAAACTTCTCTATAATCAATACAATCATTCTCTTGGTATCTTCTGAATTTTCTTAGGATGCTGTTTTGTTTTCTTATTTGCTTTACAATTCCTGTTTTAAAAGCCACATTCTGTTCTAAAGGGATAATGTACAAACTCTTTAGCATGTATTAGAGGCCATTATACTATAAAAATATGAAATGTAGAACATCAACAATCTTTGTTCCAGTAAGTTTATTTGTTTATTCTGCTGCTGTCATTCAATGTCTCCACTCACATGTGAAAATGGCAACAATAGTTCTTACTTCATATCTTTTTGATTCCAAAACCAATTCCAAAATTTAGTATTCTTCCTTCAGTCTTTTATCAAAAGCACTGAGAATAACCGAAATAAGTTATATTGCATACTTGCTCTTGAACCAATCACTATGGTTATAGGAATGATATATGCTGATTGATTTATGGCCAGTCACATGCCCTACCTCTACAGTCTGAGGTCTTGACAGACTGACTCAAAGCATATGGACTGACCATGGGAAAGGGGTGGATCTTTCAGAGCCAATTCAAGCATCTTTTATAATATGACCAGAAGTGGGTAATGAAATACAAAACATTATAAGCTTTCTGAAGACAGGGTTCATAGCTCTTTTTCTTCATCATATCCCCAGTGTATAACATAATGTCTGGACAATAAGAATAAATAAAATTGTGTAATGAATATAGCATGGATGCAATCTCATTGCTTCATCTACTTCTTACCTATTCTTCTCTTGCTCTATGATTATATGTATATGATTATATATATATATATATATATATATATATATATATATATATATATGATGTGTCCATATTAATGTCATATAAACAGGATAAAGTCACCATGTCCAAAGGTAAACTGATGATTTCCCCCTCCAAACATTTTCCTATTTCCATGACTTTTCTCTCAGTGAATACCATTATCTTCCTTATAATCAAGCCCCTGGCATCCTTCACATACTTCTAACACATTACTTAATCATTAGTTTGTGATACTTCTTTACATGAATACTTCTTGTATCTGTTTCCTCCTCTATTTACAAATTGACATCTTATCTTAATTCAGATCATCTTTCCAGATTTATTTCTGATTTTTCTCTATCTGATGGCATCACCTACACACATAGTTACTTCTAAAATAAACCCAATAATGCTGCTCTTATTTTTTAAAAGCCCTTTAATGATTCCATGTTATCTAAAAGTTAAAGTCTAAATCTCTTAAAGTGATCTAAAATAATCTTTATTTCTTACCAAATGTCAAACCATTCTCCCTTTGGCTCTAAGAAATTACTTGTAGTTCTAATGATAAAGCATTATTTCCTGTTTTTATCCCTTTGCTCATATATCCTCTCCTTCTTCTGAAAATTTTTCACTGTGTATCTTTCAATATTTTCCAAGAGTCATGTTTACTATGATATATTTTGACACTTGTACCTTCTCCTTCTTCAAAAACTGAATGCAGTTTGAATGGATGACATCTAAGATTATTCTTGCTATTTTTTGATCGCTCATAAAAGTAACCATCTCAACAAAATTAACAAATTAACTCAACAAAATTAAACCATTGAATATTTATGCAAAATAAATAATGAAATTAATTGCTATCAACTACTAATTATGATATGAGATGGTGTGTCAGAAGTGAAGATCACAAAACCTAAATATTTTGACATGTCTGTCTCTTAGACACCATTTAAGTTGTGTTACTACCTCAAATATTACATTGAAGATATAAAGTAAAAATGAAATATTTATAGTCTTTATGGTGAAGAGCCTAACATAAAATGTAGGTTAAGAAACTAGAAAGTTGTATATGACACAGATTGAGTTTCCCAAGAAACAGACTCTGGTATCCTGAAATTTAAAGGCAGGACTTTTACTGAAGAGTGCTTTTGGGAGCAACACTCCCAAGGGGAAGCAGGCTTGGGCAGAAGGAGAATTTAATTTCAATACCACAGCAAGAGAAACATTGGTTGATCCTCCAGGGGTCTCAACTTGAGAAAAGGCAGGGGCCTTGAGACCCCTGAATATGCCAGTCCTTGGATGCAATCTGCCCTGTAAAAGAGTGTGACCTTGAATGAGGTGGCTCCCCTTATGGGTTGAATTGTGTCCCCCGACAAGAAAAATATTTAATTCCTAAACACTTGTACTAGAGAATGTAAAATTGCTTTAAAACAGGTCTTTAAAAATGTCATCAAGTTAAGATGAGGTCATACTAGATTAGGGTGGGCCCTACTCCAATAATTGCTATCCTAATAAATGAGTGAAATTTGAATACAGACACACAGGAAGAATGCCAAGTGCAGCTGAAGGCAAAGATTGGAGTGATGGATCTACAAGTCAAAGAATGCCAAGGATTGCTGGCACCCACCAAAAGCAAAAATCCTCCCCTAGAGACATTAGAAAGCATGTCTCTGCCAAAACCTTAATTTTGGACTTCCAATCCCCCAGAATGGTAAGATAATAAGGCAATACATTTCTAGTGTTTTAAGCCAATTTATAGCAGTTTCTTGTGGCAGCAGTAGAAAACTAATGTACTGTTTTTGCCTAATGGTGATTCTTGTAAGGTCTCATCTGTGATAGCCTGAACAACACAGCACCTGGAGAAGTAAGTGTCACATCCTGGGTGAATGATAAGAGAATATCCTGCAGCAGCATCTAGAGCAGTGGTTCTCTAGTTTTTTTAGTGTCAAGAGAAACTCTACAGTCTTAAAAATTATTGAAGAATCTAAGAACTTTTGTTTTTGTGCGTATTACTCTTAAACATAAGAAAAATTTATTTAAATGAATTGTCTTTCATTTAAAATAAAACGAGTTCTAAAACAATGTTTTAGATGAAATTTTAAAATTTAGAAAAATTTTAGAGAAGCAAAACTGCAAAGTGTTATGACTTGCATTTTCAAGTATTTGTAAGAAAAACTTCCAAAATAAAGTTTTATTAGATGGAAGTTGTCAAACGATGGCCTGTGGCCAAATCCAACCTGCTGCCTGTTTTAGAAGTGCCCAAGAGTAGAGAATGCTTCTTTTTTCCATTTTTAAATGGTTGGGAAAAGATCAAAAGTAGAGTATTTCATATCACAAAATTTTACAAAATAATGTCCAATGCCAAAAAATTTTATTTGAACAGAGCCATGTACTGCTTACCTATTATTTATGGCTGCTTTCTGGCTATAATGAGATAGTTGAATACTTGTAACAGATCATATAGCCTACAAAGTCAGAAATATTTACCACTTGGACACTTGGAGAAAAAGTTTGCCAAACTTTGTGTTAGACAAATATAAGGTTCCAGTTAGTAAGAATGAAAGAAAAGTATTAGAAACAAATAAAATTAATCTCTGAAAAATGCATATAAATATACCTAGTATCCAAGAACATTCTAAAAAATACAAGAATATGCAAATACACATGCCATAATCCATCAGAGTGACATCATCATCATCATTATCATCACACATCATAATTTCTCTGGAATCTTCCTCTCTATATGCTCATGAGAGAATGAGAGTAAAAAAAGGTAAATGTCATCTTAGTATTATTATGCAAGTAGATTTAATTCTATAGACCCTGAACAGTATCTTGAAGATCTCTAACATATCTATAGTTTATATTTGAAGGATGATTATTCTACAGCATCCACGGTAGTCAAGAAATATTTCACTTAAAATATTCACTATTCATCAAAATGAGATTGTCTCCAAATACAGAATAAAGAAAATAATCTTTGTACTTTGTATTTTTGATCTTTCCTGTGTGTGTATGAGTATTACACTCATTTCTAATTCAGATCCAAGAAGTCAGAATAAGAGTAGTCTTTATGTTTTTGGAAGAATCCAATTTTTTCAGACATCAAGTTTATTTTTACATTTTAAAAAATATCCACTTAAAAAAGTGAAGGCAATGAACAGATATAAGAAAATTTCTTAATGTGAATACTAAGTTATATATTTTTATTATATATTTAAAAACTATATATATTTTAAATTTCTTAATGTGAATATTAATTTATAATATTAATATATTAAATATATAACTATAGTTTTTATACGTGTTAGGTTTTATTAGTACAGTATTATACACAAGTATAAAATATGTATAATATATATGTTAGTATGTATATATATTATTACTACTGATCATTTCAACTTTTGAAATGTCTCTAACATTGTAGAATTTTTCACTCTGGGTAACAATAAGTCAGGACTTTTATTTAATCACAAATTGGAGCTGGAGTACATTTTATGTAGGATTGAGTGAGGTAAATGGAAGGTTAGAATTTAGAAATAAAAATCCTTTGGTTCTTTTCACAAGTTTGATAGTGTAAAAGGCCATTTATGTCAACCCTTATGTCTTCTCAAAATGGCCTTGATTGATAAGGCAATTTGAGACTGAGGTTTTTGCTTTTGAACTAGAAAGGTAGCCAAAAAAACATTATAAGACTTCTTTTTTAGCAAAGATAAGAGGGAGAGAAAGAAACCGCAGATCCTTGAAACAAAACTGTAAGAGGACAGAGAGCCAAAGGTCCATGAAACAAGTACTTAAATGATCTACAATCAGAGAAGTGTCTCAGGAACATAACAGAAATATATGAAAAAAATAACTCACATAATTGTACAGTGAAGGTGAATGAAAGCTTCCCTTCTGATTGTCATATGTAGGCAAATCACCCTTTCCCAGACCCTAGATACTGGGATACATTAACTCAGTGCACTGACATTTTCTGGAACAACACATTTTCCCAAGCCTGTTCCATTCCAGCCTGCTCCCAACACACTCCATAATCGGTTGCTTCACCCATCTGTTCTTAAGTCAGAGGATGTTTCCTCAACATGTCTATTTAGAATGTGTTTCTAATCTTGCTTATTAATTCCCAAAGGTAAGAAGAAATACTGAGAATATATTTAGAACAAGAAAGCAAATATCTCTCCTTTCTATCTCATCTTCTTTTCTTCCATTCTTCTTCCTTTTCTTTCTTTCCTTCCTTCCTTCCTTCCTTCCTTCCTTCCTTCCTTCCTTCCTTCCTTCCTTCCTTCCTTCCTTCCTTCCTTCCTTCCTTCCTTCCTTCCTTCCCTTTTTCTTTCATTCTTTCTTTTTTCTTTTTGTTGATTGAGTTAGAAAAGAGAATATTTTCTTGAGACTCAAGTCATGGTACTAAACCTGACAAATACATCCTCGTTTACATAATGCACACAGGTTTAAAAAATATGTGCACAGCAATAAGGTGTAATGTAAAAACATGTTATTAAAATATTGCTACTATAATTATTTTGCTTATGCAATATATAGTAAAATATGTCTATTTCAAATTGATTGCTTATTCAGGATTTAGTTTCTATCCTGCTGTATGAAAATAATTAATATCACTTACCTTAGTGGATGTACATGCTAATGATAGTTCAGATTATTTAAAAAATATTACACAGTATTTTTCATCCAATCTGTAGCAACTCATTTTTTTTTTATGAAAGGCTACATATACACATTTTTAAAGCAATGGTGATTTTTTGAAAACCTAATCTATAAAGTCTACATAAATTCAAATAATCTTTTTGCTACTAAAAAGTACAAAATGAAATTATACTTTCTCTTCATTTAATGTGTAATTTGCTACTGATCTTCTTGTGCCTGAGGGTTTATCAAATTAGAAACTATTATATAAACTGATAATGAAAAACATTTCTAAAACTAAGAATATATATATATATATATTATATATATATAACCAATTAATGGTAATAATGAAACATATTTCAACATTTGAAATGATTTTCTTTGATCAGATATTCATATTCTCCTTTATCCTATCTTTTTAAATCATATAAATGAAACTTTTATTTAAAATAGACTAAAGGTACACATCTGGCAAAATCTAAAAGACACATATATTCAATATTGCAAGTCAATTTTGTGATTGCTACATATAATGGTTCTGTATCATTAAAGCTCAGTTACTGTTAGTAAGTTCTAGGAGCAGAGCTCTAAGACCCTGGTCCACACCAAGTACTACAAAACTGTAAAAGTTGGCTTACAGAGGCTGAGTTTTGCCTTTTTTTTTTTTTTACCAGATTACAATACTTTGACAAGTTCAGGATTCATTATATAAACCATAATTCTATTATCAAGAAAAAAAATAGATTTATATCAGCCTTAATCAAAGAAAGTATAGGATATTGTCCAGATGATTTTTACAATATATATTCTCGTATTAATTATAATTTAAGTAATACTAAATTCAACTTTTTTTTTTCACAAAAAAGTCTGGACTAGTTTGATGGCGCTGAGGCACTCACTAATCAGAATTATGCTGCTGCTTCTTACCTTTAAAGAATCACTAAGAAAGTATCTTTTGAAAAATAATCTATCCCTATCACTTTACACAATAGGAAAAATCCTGAAACCCATGACTAATGAGAGAGATTTTCATTTATGAAATCTGGAAAGAAAGCAGATTTATATTTTATTTAATCATCAGATGACATAAAAAATGACAGTGGGATAATCTACTACAAATAAGACCATTTCTTGAATAGATATCTCAAATTGCAGATGGAAAAGAAAATTTTAAAGCTTGTTGTCATAATAAATAAAAGAAATCCCTGCATGCTTTATACATAATGATTTTATGTTTTATCAAAGTGAAATCTTGAACATCAAGCCCCAGAATTAATCAACGTGGCTACAAAGCATTTGAACAGAAGTAAAAGTCAGACAAGGATGAATTGTGCAAAGAGGAGCTAATTCCAATTTTAGAAGAAAAAAAAAATTACAGTCACCTTAATGAAGAGAGAGAGTTATGCTTAGAAAATTTAGTATGCTTCTACATTCACAACTTTCTTGAAAACTCTGCTTGCATAAAGTATGTCCATCTTAATCCTGTATCTTCATAATTTAAGATTTAATAGTACCTAAACTTTTAATCTGTAATTTTTATAATAATGTGTTTTTATGGACAGAATTTGTTTCACCCTAAATTTCTATGTTGGGGCCTTAGACCCCCCGTAGGTGGCAGTATTTTGAGTAAGGAAGTAATTAAGGTTAAATGATGTCATAAGGGTGGGACCTAATACAATAACATTAGTGTCCTAATAAGAAGAGAAAGCATGAGCACTCTCTCTCTTGCTCTCTCTCTCCCTCCATGCAAAGAGGCCATGCTAGTAAAGGGAGCTCTGTGAAAAGCAAAGTGAGAGCTCTCACAAGACACCAATCCTGCTAGCTCTTGATCTTGGAATCTCCAGAATTATGAGTAAATAAATTCCTATTGTTTAGACCACCGAGTTTGTGATATTTTGTGATGGCAGCCTGAGCAACTAAGACATTCTTATGCCATACGTGGCAGACACAAACACACAAGCAGACACACACAAAGATACACACTTACACAAATCTCATACACTGGTAAACAGATACTAAATTATTATGTGGCAACAAAAATAATAATCCTATAAATAAAAGTAGAAGTGGAAACAGGATGATAAAAGAATGACTACGCTGCCCTAGCAACTTAGAGTCCAGTACAATGAAAATTAAGTAGAAAGAGCCAAGGTCATTTGCGAATCATGCTGTGGATCACATCAGCACTTACACCACCAGAAAGACTTTGCCATCCATTGTTGCCATTCCTCCCTTACGTCCTACCTTTTTCATCCTTATTCATAATTTGTGTAATAGTTCAAAAATAACTGTGTAAGCTGTAGAGCAAATATTTATAAATCTCACTATGAGCTTTACATAAATTGTGTATTTTAACTAGCAGTTATTAAATTAAGTAAATTTATATTTAAAAAAAATACCAGGATAAATTTTTTCTCTCTTAACATTGGTATAATATCTGTCAATGAGTCAGCCACTCCATTAAGTTTTTATTTGCATTTATTCAATGTGGAAGGTCTGCAATGTTAGACACTAGCGTAGGCATTGGATATTAATACATTTAAAAATACGCTGTTTCTGAGGAATTCACAGAGTAGAAAGACATTTAAAGACAGACCACAATATGATATGATGTTATAACAATATGTTATGATAAGAGAAATGAGAGGTGAGCAGAAACTCTACGAGCGGCCAAAGAAATCACAAACCATGTGTACTAGAGTATTGAGGGCTTCACAGAGGAGGTGACACTTTAGTCTTGATGGGAAAAAGATCTCTCCACATAGAGAAAGGGCTACAGTAGGAAGATACAAATAAAGGAGAACTGATAAAAAATATGAAGCTGTTAAAGAAAACGACATGCTTTTTAAAATGGAGAGTGGTTAGATGCGAATAGATTTCCATGGTCATGAAGCAGAAAAGGAAGAGGTGAGTTAGAAAGTGAATACAGGGTCCTTGAAAAAATTAATGTGCTAAGATGGAAGTTTGGATTTTCTAAGTGTAGACTGTAGAGTTTTTGTCTAAGAATCAACATGACCAGGGATATTTACAGTAATGTAGAGGGAGAAATGGTGCAAGGAAAGACTAACATAGGAGAGCAATTAGGGATGACCACAAAGTTAAAAGGAATGAAGTTAAAATCCTGTAGAGGATAAGCAATAGAATCTTGGTATTTAAACATGAGAAGCATTCACAGAAAGAATATTTAACATTTATTCAAAACTGCAGGCAGTGAAATAGCAAAAAGGATGTGTTTTTATTCATTGGAACTATATTTAGAAAGGAAGAATAACACATGACATAAAATTAATGTTTTTAAGTTTTGTTTTTTTTGTTTTGTTTTTATTTTACAGATATCCCCAAGAGAAATAGTCTTCTGAGAAATAATTTGTGAAACATATTCACAAATTAATAATTTTCTCAGAATTCTATCATGATTTTAATCATAAAAAAAGTTACAAACAGGAAAAAAAGTTACTTGTTCATAAGTGCCTGAAAATGTATCTCCTTATGAAAACTTTCAGTTGCTGCAGAATGAAAAAGAAATAATTAAAAGTATGGGAAAAATGAGCTACTTGTGTTCATTTCCATATATTGCTCTACAACATAAATTTCAAATGGGGCACCATGCTGGGGGAGGGGAAACAGCATATGAACTAATTTATGATGGTTTTAGAATATGAGTAAATATTATGAGTACAAGTTATGCCTAGAACTATAAAATAGGGCTGGGCACGATCATCTTTTTCAATTACACAGCGGATATCTTAATATGCTAAGTTCTTTTTATGGTGACTCATTTTAGCAATCAAAAATTATTAGCGATATTATTCTGGAAAATATATCTCACAGTTTTTGCAGATCAGGATGTTTTGCTCTGTGATACATAGTAAATATCCATTAGAGAGACTTCAGCCACTCCATGTGTATTTTAATAGGACAGGGAATGATGTTAAACTCACACTGCATGTCTATAGTTGGGCAGACTGATATATTTTTATTTGTTTATTTAATGTAAATCCATGCACCCCTAAATTCTACTTCTATATGTGCAGGATCATTAGGCACATTCACTGTATAACCATTATTTTGAACTGGGTTAGTAACTGGGACGAGAGAAATATCTTTGAACACCAAAAGCTTGAAAATCAGCCTATTTTCAGAGGTTTGGAAATAGAACTGTTATTTCTTGGGTGGTTAACAAGGTTAATCATTTCTTTCTTCCTTCTCATCCTGTACTTTTAGTGATAGGTGATAATATTAAGACAGATTTATTGCCTTAGCAGCACAAATTTCAATTCCATAATAGTAATGACTATGACTCATTGAGTGCTTGCAATTTGTCAAAGAATATATATATATATATATATATATATATATATATATATATATAGTTTCACTTTACAGGTGACTGAACTGAAGCACACATACAAAAAATTATGTGACTTGAGCTCAGACAATTAGACAAAAAATCTAGACTCAAACCCAAACCTAATTAATGCAAAACCCATCTTTATCTTCCTATTCTGCTTCCCTGCAAACCACAGCTTATGGTGGTCAACTTAGCACACCTACATAGACATAAGTGTTTTTCATGGGTCTACAAATTCAGAAATGTACTAGGAGAATTTTTGTTCCTTCCTTGCCTTGTTGCATACCTAATTTTGTTTTTTTTAAAAAAACTTTCTTATCTAAATAGCTAAATTTATATTGCCTCTACACTTGGTAATGATGAATAGGGCAATACATGTTAGACCTTGAAGGGCTTGAGAGAAAGCATAGTCTTTATTGTTCCTCCATTATCTCAGTTTTTCTAATGACAAAAATTGAGGCCCAGAGAAAAAGTAGTTTACCCATAGTGTTCAGTGAATTTCAGTGGCAGAGCTAGAATTCAAACACCAATACCTTGTTCTAGGTCCATTGCTCTCTCTTCCTATTAGCATTTTTAAATAATAAAGTACATATACAAATACCTGAATATTCAACAGGTATTTACTGATTGCATATTATTTGCTGTTATATATGTTATATATATGTACATGTAATATATATGTAAAATGTGTATAGATATGTAAAGAGTTAAGTAGAAATAGAGATGAGATAGATTATTATACTCACTTTCCTCAAAAATTGTAAAATGTATTGGAGAGACAAAGAAAGACAATGAATTAAGTACGACAGAACAGCTTGCATAATAGAAGACTTCTGAGCAGGGAAATGACAATAAAATAATGTCTTATGAAGGTTAATTTGATGATGGACCATAGAATGGATGAGATAGGTAGCTTCTGGAAATAAAGGCATTAACTATTGCAATAATCCTACTATTATAATCAGGACACATTTAAACTAGAAATTCTTCCAAACTCCATTAGTAAAATATTTTTTTGGTCTTATTTGGCAGCTGCAGGTCCACTCATTGTGCAATAAAACTGCTTTTGTTTCAAAATCATAGATGCACCATTGGCATGTATAAGACTTCAGCAAGAATATTCATAAGAAAATAATCTGCTGTAACATCTTTATAAAACTATTCTGAACCATTAATTCATTCATTTATACATTTACTCAGCAATCATTTATTCCTTGCCTACTATATGCCTCAACACTGGGGCAATGAGAACAAATAACAGAGCACAATATCTGAGTTTAAAAAGTTTACAGATTGCCATCCAATTGAGGAAAACTTACATGGAAAAATTAAGAATACTAAATCAATGGGGGTGATGGCAGGGAGAAGGGAAAAGAGAGATGACTTGAGAGACATTCAATAATAAAAGAAAAAGCATTCATTTTAGAAAATATACCTGATTTTTTTTCAAAATAAAAGACAGAGAATTTACCAGAAATGTAATGGCTTGACAGGAAGAAACAGTGAGAAAAGTCAACAAAAAGATAATATTTTCTCCTTTTTTCTCTTCAGAATTTATCCTGTATAACTCCTTTATCAAAGAAAAATGATTGCACCAATCCAGTATGTAACATCTGGTTTTAAGTTTATCCTAAGGGGCAAAAAGTAATATACAAAGAGGTAGAGTGACAAGTTTGTACCCTAAGCTTTTGAGGAACAGCGTGATTTCCCCTGACACAGAACAGTTGAATAACAACAACAAAAAAAGTAAACAATATTCAATCAATTTATTTAAGCACCTGGATAGATGTAAATTAAATTTATGAAAAATAGAATGATAAGGAATATCTTTTACAATGGAGACATTAAAAATCATAACCTAGAAACAGATCTATGCATTGTCTGAAATTAATTTTCTATAGACAGTACAAGAAAAAATGTGTTCTGTAACGAAGCAGAATGACTATATTTTGCCTCGACAATTATTTTCTTATGTCTCCCTCCTCCCCAATGAAGAGCATCACATTCCCCCAGACATACCACGCACATGTCCATCTTCAGGGCGCCTTGATTAATGCTTCAGTTCTGTGTCCCGATGTATCCTTTTCTCACTGCTCCCTTCCTTGAGTCCCTGTTTCTGAACATCTTCAGGTGGTACTGAACCTTTTTAGCAAAAGACCTTTCCCTTTGTGGGACACATTGACATATTGATATATTTAATTCTGCCATAAAAATCAGGAGCAGATAAATATGATTTTATTATATGTATCTAATATAGAATCACAACCACTAGCACACATGTCCATATACACCAAACAAGCTGTGTGACTGTTTCTGAGTTTTCTGTTAATATTCACTTGCTATTTGTTCATTCATTTTATCATCTGCTGGCTTTTGCTAGCAGGCAAGTGGGAACAAGTGCCAAGGGTTTAAGAAAATTGTATATAAAAAAAATTAAAATAGAGAAATTCTATCCATTTTCTTATGTTTATTTAAAAAGGAAGAAAATCACTGCTTTTAATCCTGCAATAACACAGTGTGACTAATGTGTCAAAGGTATAGAATTTATAATTGGATGGCCTTTGCATTGAGTACTCGTGCTCATCTCATGTTTTCTGTAGCTGTTTCTCAAAGGTGACTCTATAGTGCTCACATTTTTTTTCTGACACATTTTTTTTATGCCACATATTTATATGTGGTATGTAAACATAATATTATATAAAATGAATATAAAGAAAAAATCTTTTGAATCTTGGCTTTAACAACAGTTTCAACAGGTTGCAACTGACCATGAAGATCAATAATATGACATAGCTTTTAATTTTATATGAATTCAATTAGTGTTATAAGGCTGGTATGCAGAAACCTTTATGTATCTTGAGGTTGGGCCTACCCTTCTGCCTTGAATCTTTCAGCTGAGTTTAGCTGTCCTCTTTTGGTCACTGTCTGATTTCACACGGGTTGCCAGAAAGTTTCTGGTTATACCTGACTACATTTCAAGAAAATATGGCTAAAATTACCATTGCAATACTTATGAATTTGAAAATTCTGTAAGATCTCAGACACTATACCTTGGAAATTTCAATGATCTTAATTTCTGTACCACATTTGTTGTCTTTAACCTGCACTCATGTGACCTTTAGCTCTTTTGTAAAATATGAAGATTGGCTGGTGCTAAGCACATAGAAGGAATGTCTAAAATGCTGGATCATTCATTGATGGAGAATTCTCATTTTTTTCAACATGTGTAATTTTCTAAACAATTTGCATTTTCTTCATAAATACAGGTGCCAGAACTGTGCGATGGTGTAGTCCCTGTTCCCCAATCTCATCATGATTCTTAAATTACAATGAATTTTTTTCCCCACTTGTAGTCAAAACAAAGCACAGGCATGATGCTATACAATTTGCATGATCTTTGTACATCACTCTGATGCTGCAGCTTTATTTTGGTAACTGATGTGAAGTATCAACAGAGATTTGCAAATGAAGGGCAGTTTTCCCCAACCATTTCTCGCGAATCATATAAAATACATTTTTCCACCATAGCAGTGGTCGCATGGTAATAAGACGATAATGGAAATCGTAAAATACAATGCAGTAATCTCAATAAGTGCAAATAATTAGAGTTAGTTCCAGCATTTGAAAAATGGTCCATTTGATTTCAGTGAATGCATGCTGTGTTCTCACACTTGAATTCAGGTCTTCTTTATTTAGAGACTAACTTGTTCATCGATCAAGTCATCCGTGCTAGAAAACATACCTATGAGAGTAAAGTTCTTATCTTAAATATAGGCGTATTTATTTTCTCTGGTTACTAATGAAATATCCACTAGGGGTATAAAAAAAGATTTTTTGAAAATAAATATTCTGGAATATAATAACAGTAATAAGGAAGAGAAGGAGAAGAGCTAAAAATGTTAAATGCTCTCTGCTGACCACTATATTGAGCCCATTAAATGGTTTAATTTAGTTCTAGAGCATTAAATACAGACTCTCATATCTTCTTTTTCGATGAAAAGATGAAGGCACAGAAAAACTGAATAATTTAAATAGCTAAAGAGCTAGCAAACAGTAGAACAATTCTTAAATACCGTTATCATGCCTTCTAAAAAAATTTATATTTTTTTCTAGTTTTCTTTTTAAAAAAGAGTGTTATAATCCAAACAACAAACTGATAAAGTATCTCCTTATGTGTCAAACTTAAGTCTCTCAAGCACACATTTAAATGTATTTTCTCTTAGTATATTTACATATTTGCTATATTTACATATAGCAAATGGTCATACCTGTGTAAAATATTTTTATACATTTAAGTGTGTATTCATTTCTAGCATTCTTTTTATTCTTTTCCAAATCTACCATATTTCTTTCTTAATCTGAAGTCCAAGATAGAATAATTACTCTATTAAGGGTTTAATGAGAATTGTATCTAATGTGTAATCTAATATGCAATATTTGTATGTATATGTTTATTTATTATGTCTTAGTAGTATTTCTATACTTTTAACTATAGTATTAGCAAGTGGCTCCAGATATCTCTTTGTTACTCTTTGAAACCCAAGACCATTTTTCAAATATTTTTGTTAGTTATCCTATTTTAATTTGTACTGGAGTTTCTTGTGCAGCAGTACTTACTTTACCACAATAGCTCCCTCACTGGACTAGAAACTGGTTTTTAGAGTTCTGTGTTGTCTTACAGTATTTGGGTTATGAAGTAGGTTCAGAAATAATCTCCTTCTTTATAAACTGTGTGATCTGGGACAAGCAATAAATACTTAAAGTCCATTTCTTAGTTTTAGATTGCTGAAAACCACCTCTACTATGTAAAATGAAGTTACACTACAACTTACCTAATACAGTTGCTGTGCATGTTAACACGTATACGGCACTTAGAATAGCATTTGGCACAGAACAGACATTTTGTGTTAGCTACTACTACTACTGTACTATTTTCTAGATAAGCCATTTTAAAATCACCTCTTTGCTCAAGTCCCCTGTCTTAGTTCAGGGTGCTGTAGCAAAATACCACAGACTGAGTTGCTTATGAAGAACAGACATTTGTTTCTCACAGTTCTGAAGGCTAGAAGCCTAAGATCAGGCTGCCAGCATGGTCGGGTAAGGACACTCTCATAGCTCATAGACTTCTTATTCTGTCCTCATGTGACAGAAGAGGTCTGAGAGTTCTGTGGGGTCTCTTTTATAAGGGCACTAATCCCATTCATGAGGGCTCCACTCTTGTGACTTAATCACCTCTCAATGGCCCCATCTCTTAATACTGTCATGTTGGGCATTAGGAGGTTAGCATATGAATCTGGGGAGGACATGGGCACTCAGACCATAGCACCCTTAAACTCTCCTCTAATCCCTTAGTCACAGTAGATAATCTACCCTCATTAAATGTTCCAGAGAAAATAGAGGCTATTGAGGTAAAAATTTTCTCAAATTCTTACCACCCTCCCCTCAAACTAAGGGAGCTTATCGTCTTCTCTTTTCCTGTTGTAGAAAAATGTTCTATCACTTCCTTCTGCTCTTAAATTTTACTTTGAAACAAAACAAACAATAAAAAACAAACAAAATAAACACAAACTCATTGATACAAAGAACAAATTGATGGTTGCCAAATTGGAGGGCATTGGGAGATTGGTGGAAAGAGGGAAGGGGTTAAGAAGTACAGATTGCCACAGGGATGTAAAGTACAGCATAGAAAATATAGCCAATAATATTGTAATAACTATGTATGATGTCTGATGGATACTAGATTATTGGAGTGATCATTTTGTAAGTTATGTAAATGTCTAATCACTATTTATACACAAAACTAATATAATATTGCATATCAACTATAATTGAAAAAAATTAAAAATATATAAAAAATAAGAGAATTAACAAGTGAACAAAAACCAACTCTCCTGTAAGTTTTGATTTATTCCTCTTGAAATAGAATCAGTCTGCATGTCTTTACTTCTTATTCAAAACTCAGCCACTGAAGTCTGGCATCCTTTATAGCCACCCTCCTAAAACTGTTCAGTGAAGAGCTCAGTCATGTCTCAGTTGTTCACATTTTATGGACATTTTCTATTTTTTTTTTATCATAGTGAATCTCTGTATATGTTACATGACTTGATTACATCTTTTTTTTGTAATACCTGGTTCTTGGTTTCCGTGGCACCACTGATGTCCTATCTGTTTTTCACTTTTGATATCTTGTACTAGACTATCTTTCTTCCTATCTTTAAATATTAATACTTTTAATATCTTTCTTGCTTATTCTCTTTGAAATTTTACACATCCCCATGGTTTTAATTTATCTTTAAATTAACTTTACAGACCTTTTTTACAATTGCAACCCATATATCTAATAACACATGGGACATTTCTACTATATCTTATAAAATTAAACTCCTAATATATTACAAGTTCATTTTTGGGTATTCATTTCTGCTATCACTTCTATGAGAAGCAGACTGACTGTGATTCAACATCTGGCCTATTCTGGTATATGACCTTGATCAAGATACTTATTCTCTTTGAGCCTCAGGTTTTTCTAATCACTATAATTGAACATAACAACACCAGAAGTATAAGATCCTGGTGAAGGTTAAGTGAAATAATGTTTAGAAGAGACATGAAACAGTGTTCAGAAATTAGTAAATAATCAGTAAATATTTCCCTCACACTTAGAACAAGCTTTTATAAATTACTGTCTAGACTAAAACAGTGGCTTCCTAATATTGGCTTCTTCGGCTCTATCCACACTCTCTCCCCCACCCCTCACCCCTTTAAATCCACTCTTTACATTCTGGCTAGTCAAATTTCTAAACACAGATTTTATCATCATTTGCTTACAGGATATTTTGTTTAACTCCATAGATTATGCTGAGCTCCTCAGATTCCAACACATGATTCTTCATGACTCTTTTCCCAGCATCTTATCCTGCTAGTACCCTGGGGACCATTAAATTGCTAATAGATTGCTGAAAGCCACCTCTTCTTTTAGACTACTGCTTTTCACACCCGCTCTTTCCTCACTTAGCTCTTTCTTGTCCATTCTACAAATTAGTAGTAATTTTTCTAAGATTCATCCCATGTGTGTCCCTTTCGGACATTTTCTTGAGATGACAGAATCACTTCTCTTCTGTGTTGACATTCTACCTTGCTCATCCTGCGATTTAGTTGTTATTTTGTTGGATTGTCATTATTCATATATTATTTCACCTATGAGTAGCAGAGCTTTATTTTTCATACCTGTAGAAGAAATAGATATTACATAATCATTTGCTGAATGAATCAATAAAAGAAAAAATGATCCTATTCAGCCCTGACTAGACTGTAAGTTCATGATACACTTACCTTTGTATCTTTTACATCACTTAACAGTTGTAAGTCTATCAAAATAGTGGCCAACACATTAATTTCTCGTTACATATCAGGTGTAGGTTTAAGCATCTTAGTGCATTCATTTAATTTCCTCAATAACATTATGAGGCAGATATCAACATAGAGAAGTTGATAAATTTATCTTGGTGGAAGAGCCTGGATAGGAATGCAGTCAGTTAACTCCAGAGCCTGGACTTTTAACCACTTTACAATATTTTGGCATGACCTAGAAATTATATATCTATTCAAAAAAGAGTGAATGTTTTAAAAGCTATGAATATACACAGATTGTGATTTACCACAGAAATATTTTTGAAAGGATAAACTATTCTGAGCTTCTAAGAAATTTTTCAGTTCTAAACTAAATAATTCAGGTTATCTCACCAACTTTATATCCTTTCTTTTATATAGAACCTCCAAGGAATCAAATAGTTGGGAATATATTAACTGCAGGATTTAAATTACACAGCATAGTTTAGCACAAAGAAATTAATTGAAAAAGTTTTAAGAAAATCATGTTCTTCTCCAATAAATTTTGCTACCTGGGAGCAAAGACTAGCTAGAGGGTTTATTGAGAATGAGGTTTTTTTTTTTTTTTCTAAGCTAATCTGGGATTTGCTGTAAATAATATATGCAACTACTATGTTACTCTTTCATTTTCTTTTAAATTCTATACAAATATAATGAGGCTTCTGATTAAATTTCTCTAGACTAATACTCTCTCATATTACCTGTAAAAAAATCTTTCTCTTTTTAAAACCCTATAGAGGAATATATTTGCTTGATGCATTTTTGTATAATATAGCAAGACCTTATTACAGTAAACTTAATTTTTGTCACCTGTGAGTAGTATTTATATTGAAATAAATGGTATTTTAATGTATTTGTAAAGTCACTCTACAACTCTCTAAAGATAATTATCTTATTAAGGTTACTCAAAAAAAAAAACAGTAAAAGAAAACAAAACCTGTCTTCATTTATGATAAAATAAAATAAAAAAAACATTAAAATCTGTTCAATTAGTAAAATAAAAATAATCAAAATATGAAGCACAGCATCTTATAAATATTTGCATTAGAAAAGAAATTCAATGTACTTCTAACACTGCTAGTAATAATTTTTTTTTTCGGTACCTAACATTTCTTTGTGGGCATTTGGAAAAAAATAAATTCTTAGCTTTTAATAAGCCAGTTTCTCTTCTAAAACTAATATCTGCCAAGACTGATAATACAAGGTGTGTTAGACCGAAAATTCAATTTATAACAACCTTAATTTAGCCAACATTACTGGAAAAAAAATTATTCCATTATATGTGATTCAAGTAATACTTCCTTATTCCGAATCATAGCATCAAAGATTTCAAATATTTCCATTCATTTTCTTACTAGGTTCTAAGATAAAATATATGTGCTATGTTCCTATTGATGAAAACTCTACAAATTGAATAATTTTTGAAGCTTACATAATCAACTTATTATTTAAAACAGTGCTGTTCACAAAACTGAGTTAGTCCACCATAACCAATTCACTGGTTAGTACATCATGCCAAAAAACTTTAAAGCACTACTATAACAATATATTTATATCACATTATACAATTTCAGTATTACTGGATACCTTTAATAAGCCAACAACTCTGTTAAGGTCTGGGGTAGAGAACCTCCAGATATTACATTTTAATCAGAGAAGACAGTCCCCTTACAGTCATTCTTATTTGAATCTAGACAAAGAAATCTAATAAAGAATGTAATTATAATTTAACTGCCTCATTTCAGATAGGTTAATGGATTTGTTGGCTATCAAAACAAAGGATGATATATGATTAGAAGCAGAATAAATCCAATACCTGCCAGTCTAATTCTTCTCAGGATCCAGGACTCTTACGTCTGCAGTTCCTACAAATTTCTAAGAAAGTTCATTGTTTACTTACTAGTGGCCAACATCACAAATACAAATAATTCAGTGCTTTTAGGAGTTTGACAAATATGTCATAACTTCTACAATTATAAATGCTTTATTAATAATTGTAGCCACACATCTTATATCAAGAGGACAAATAATTCAGATAAACCTAATAATTTTGCAATGATTTTTCAACCTGAACAAATCTCAAATTAGTTTCCCAACTATAAGTTATAATTTCCCTTTCTTTTTTTCTTAACTAAAACTTTTCTGAGTTTCTTCAAGGATAGTGACCCTAGAGTGTGTGGACTTAGGAGTCACAGTCTATCCACTCATCACCAAAAAGCCATGTTAACATTTCTGCCCCATTGGCCCTTCTAGTGTTAACTACCAAAGCGGGGCCTCGGCTAAGCTTATGCCTCACTTTAGGGTATTGACCAAACAAGAAATGCCACTTCTGTTTGGGTCTCCTTAATTTTTGCTTACTCAGTTAGGGTGAGGAGACTATAGATTATTGAATATGTCTTCTATACCAGACTATATGCTATATACTGTGGGAAAATGACAGATGCACATGGTATTTTCAGAAATGGACATTTCCCAAATTTTACTGAGTCTATTTTTAGTTTTACACATTAACTAGATTTGGCAGCAGAAATACTTCTTCCATAGACTGAGGTAAATTATGATTAATCTCATATTTAATATACTCTCTAGACAATGCAAACAAAATGTGAAACAAGCTCTCAATGAAAGTGATATTTCCCGATTAATATTTAATTATATAAATAGAGAATGATAAAAATTTCTCTATATCAGCTATCTCCAGTGTGGCAGCAGAAGAGGGTTACCCTACTCCTATTAATTTTTAATGTTAGAGCCAACGTAATTTCTGGTCAAATGTAATTTAGGCCATTTTACTCCCCCTTTTTAAACTCTTCCATGGCTCCTGCTCTCACTCAGACCCTACATGGTCTGGCCCCTATTACATGGACCCTAACCACACTGGTCTCACCACTGAAGCTGTTACTTCTATCCGAAAAACTCTTCCCATAGACATGCATGTGGCTCAGTCCCTCATTTTCTTCCAGGTTTTATTCAAATGCTCTCAATGCCATTTTTCTGCTTAACATGTCTCTGTAATACTTATCACCATTTATCCTGCTATCTATTTTATATTTTTTTTGGTTTTCTCTTTCTCTATTAGAATATAAACTCCATGAAGGTAGATATTGATACAGACAAGCACATAGAAATATTCAAATATTTGTACAGTGAATAAATATGTAATTTAATTTATTACAAAATAATTCATTTTTTCCCTATTATTTGGTCTAAAGCTGCCATAGTTAGTACTTCTGTGTTCCTTAGCATGATGTTTTATCTTCATGGCTTCAACTTGGGTGTTGTCCCTACAGGTAATGCATCTACTTTTCAGGAATGAGTACAATTAATGGGAAGGAATAGAAGCAAGGAAACCAGTTATAAGACTGTGCAATGATCTACCATAGCGTTGGTAGTGGCTTAAAACCTGGGCTGTAGCAGTGGATATGCTAAGTATTTGTGAGATTCTGGCAAATCTTGAATGAGGGCTTTAAGAATTTTGCAATGGATCACATAGAGAGTGTGAAAAAGAGAGAGAAACAGAGGTTAACTCTAATACTGTTGGCCTGAGAAAATGGGAGAATAAAGTTATAACTTATTGAGATAAGGAAGACTCAGGGTGCAAATTGTGATCACAAATTCAGTTTTAAACATATAACAGTGAGGTTCTATTAGAATCCAAAGGTCTAGACTTAAGATGAAAGCTTGGATTTGAGATATACATTTGGAAGTGTAAGCAGATTGATAAAATTTAAAATGAAGAGAGTAGAATGAATGCAATAGGAAAGAGTAGTGGTCTCAATATAGAGCCTGAACACATTGATATTTACAAGACAGGAAGTTGAAAGAAACCAGCAAAGGATTCTGAAAAGGATCACCTAGAGTAGAAAAAGGAAAACAGAAGAGTGTTATATCCTGGAAGCCAAATAAAAGTGTCTCAAGAAGCAAGAGGTGATCAGTTCTGTCAAAACTACTCAGCCTAAAATTAAAATGATTGAAAAATATGGATATCAGTGATGAGCTCAATAAACGACTTAAGTGAAGTGGTCGGGGTAAAAACTTGATTGCTGTGGATTCTAGAGAGAAAGAAAGAAGATAAAATGAAAACCCCTATCATAGGCAACTCTTGAACACTTTGACTTGAAGAATGAGGGATAATAGAAGCTTTCACATTTTTCATTTTTTTAATAGAAAATAACAATATATTTATAATTTGATGGAAAGCTCCATCTGAGTGCTAAAAATTCATTATACCATTTAGAGAGGAGAAAAATTTTAGAGTAATGTTATTAAATAGACAAAAAAGGATGGTATTTATTGTACAGGGGTTTGTTTGGCCTTTGCTAGGAATACAGGGAGTTTGTTAATGGTAGAGGATTAAAGCAAATTATGTATATTGTAGATGGATGACATTGTAGTGAGAGTTGCTTTTAATTGCTCCAGCTTTTCCAATAAATCAGGACGCAATGTTATCAGCTGAGAATGAAAATTTGCAAGATGGTGCTGGAGATTTGGAAAGAAGGAAGCTTGGGGTTATGGAATCATATAGTCATCTAAGAATATGGAAAACTGTCATCTAAATTGTGATATTATATTGTCACCTAAGAACATGGGAAGTTGATAAATAGGAGTATGTAATATAATTTCTGCAGAGTATTGAGAGACTACTTGATGTAATGACCCTGAATTTAGAAAATCCAATTAGCATTGCTATGCATTGGCTGCATAGGGTGAGGCATAGGGAGAGTTAAATTTACAATTTAGGTTTAGCTTAACAGGTTCCAGAAGTGTGAAAGGGGTGAAAGAGTTGACAGTGCAAACATTAGAGTGAGTTTAATGACTGGCCAAGTAGAAAAGAGAGAACACAGGTCGGGTAAGGTGAAGAGGAAGAGTAAAAAGATGGTGGCATTAAAGATTATAGGTTACCATAGGGTTAAAGCATTATTGAAATATAGTAGACAATGTTTAATATGTGGCATACTTGAAAATTGAGCAGACTGAGTGTTATTGACTTGAGAACCAACAAGGTCAAGTTTTGAATGTGTGACTGAGATGAAGTTAAGTTACTGAAAGTTTCAGGGGATTAGAAAGATCATCTGCAGTGTTATTAAAATAACCAAGAATTATGACTAGAGAGAAGTATAATAACAATAAATCAGTAGCTAAATTCTTCAAAAATGAGGGGTTAAGAGTGGAGAGAGGTTCTAAAGACAAAAGTTTAGTGTAAGATAATTCCTTGGGTGTCAGAACTATTCTTTATTTACTTTCTGTTGGTGGTTACAACAAAGTGTTTTAGCTGGGCACATTGTTCCACTAATAATTTGTGGTAAGGAAGAAGGGGAATAGATATTGTGTAGTCAATTCAAAGTGTATTCCATAATTGCCAGTTACATGACCTCAAAATAGACAACTGGTTTTTTACAAACTGCTTTCTAAGCAACATTAATGTCTTATAGTACCTTAATAGATGTTCCATCAATAAAGGATGTTAATGATAATCATGGTTCAGGAAATCCTGGGTTAACAAAACCTAAACTGTTCTATGATTTTAGTACTTCTCATAGCCTTCAATATTTTAATGTGCAACATGTCTCCCCCCAAAAAGATTTAGTATGTAGTAGTTCCAAACTTTATCAACCGTTTCACTGTTTTATTTGAGAACAGTTACTAATGTCTGTTATATTTTAGGTTTCTTCAAAACATGATTTACGACAGGCTGTTGAAGATAATACCCATTTTTTTCACAAGCATATAGGGGTGGGGTATACATGTTCACTGGCTACTGATGAGCATGTAAATTAGTGAGACAATTACCCTATTCTATGATGTATTCCATGATGTATTTTCCCCTTATTAGTATTTTATTCTAAGAAAACTTCAATCATGTGCAAAGATCTAACTACAAATATGTTTATGGCAGCATGTAGTAAAATTATTCAGAAATAAAGTGAATGCATAATAATGGATTATGGTTTAATTATAGTGAATCCATATAATAGGAATCTGTAAAGCTATTTAGCATGCTGTAGTACCAGAATATGTACTGATTTGGAAACACATTAATAAATAAATAAAGCAGGTTATCAATAATATGCATAGCATAGGGCCTACAGTATCCAAAGCACACGGTCTATACTTGCTTTTTAAAAATGTGTGTATGTTTGATAAACAAAAAATGAGCATAAAACTATATATATATATAAAACTGCATTAATATATACATTGTGGAATTATAAATAATTTTCTCTTTTTTATAATTTATCTATTATTTTCAAAATTTCTATAGTAGTCACACAAAATATAACATTTAGAGAATGGTTAAACTGATATGTCTGTGAATGCATGTGTGTGTGTATAATTTTTATTGATTTCTTGTTTCTCCTACATACAGCTTTCAGATTTGTTGCTTCAAATAGTTCTACAAAAATTGAGTTAGCATTTTGGAGACAAATCAAATGATAAGTAATCTCCTTTTTGTATTATTTATATATATAGAATTTGATAGATACAAACATTGTTAGTCATGCCATGATATTACCTGAAGATACTTTTAAAAGAGCTTTTCAGTATAATCTAGTAAAGATATTAATTTTTATTTTTAATCATTGCTTGAATCAAGGAATTCTGGAGAACTGTCAGAATTAAATTTTAAAAATTAATGGGATATTTACAGGTTATTTCAATAGTTACAATTTTGAAGTATTATATGCCAGAACATAGCTTATTTCCTTGCTCAAAGAGTCTCTACTAATCAGTAGTCATTCGATATAGAACAATAGTCAAACATTCATTCACATACATTCATGCAAACCACATATGCTTTTCTTATTTTAATAAGGAAGTTAAACATTAGGCTGATTTGAGGAAGAAAATGTGGATTTTCAGGGAAAGATATGAATCATGTTTTTATACTAAGACAAAAAAATTACATGAAGATTTATTGTTCTACATTTTCAGCTAAAGTTTCACATGGCCCTGAAAACTTTCACACAAGATAATTCCTGCCAAAGATAAATAAATGCCTTATAACCTGTACTTGAACTCAAATATTCATAAAAGACATTGATAGTATTTTTATCTCTAACATGTAACATAAAATTGAGAGAAATGCGTAACTAAAAATCTTGGTCAATGTCATACTTCTCTATTTCTGATTCTGAGATAACTAAACACTATACCTGCATATGGTATTTATAAGCATGTTTAATTGCTGAGACCCCATTATCATTAAATAATTAAATATAACTTTGATATCATCATTTCCAAGAGTAATTTTTAGAGTTAAAGTAACTAAAACTCAGGTAGATTTTGGAACTGTTCAAATTTATGTAGCTTTTTATTATGCGTATATGTTCTAAAACTCAAGTCCCTTGATTGACAGTCTTTCAACTTCTACTTTTCTTTTACTGCCTGATCTAAATGTATTATTTATTTTACTTATTTCAAAGAAATTATATAGGTGCCTACTTGAAATATGGGCAGCATATCCAACTTTAGTCTTATTTTATGTTATTCTATGTTGCCTTGTCTATGTCACAGCAAACAAAAAACCCCCAAAACCCAAGAATATAGCATGGAACCTCAATGAATTGTTGATTTCTTGACTTTCGTTGAAAAATGTTATGAATATAAATACAATATAGGACATTTTAAACCAAATATTACTATATACTGTTTTTCAGATGAATTATTAAGAATATTTAAGCTCGTCACAGTAATTATTTCAGATAATATATATTTAAAAATATTCTAATGACCTTCATTTAAAAAATTTATGTTAAAAACATATAATCTCTTAAAATGTGATTTCATTTACTCTGATATGTACAAATTATCTAAATAAGTGAGGACATACAGGCACTGCTTTCATTTTTTTGCACTCCAACCTATATTCCATACAATTATTTGAATGATCTTTCTAAAGTGCAGATCTAACTATGTCACTCTCCTCTTCAAAAAGTTTCAGGACTGCTCTATCGCCCTTTGGATAAGATCTACAATCATTAGCACAGAATATCAGCCTCTTCATTACTTTGCTCTTATCGGCTCTGCTGGACACAGCTTTATTCCCTTATCCTCCCTCCCATTGATGCACCATATAATTCAGCAGTATTGCATGTCTAGAAGACCTATTACCTATTTTTTCCCACAGCTGTCAGTGCTGATTCTCACCATACCACAGAATCATAAGATTCTGTTAACTCCCTTGCCTTTAACACTAGACTTTAGGTTCCCAAGTGTCATTTGTCTATGTATCTCCAAGACTTCACACAGTAATTGAGACTCAAAGAATATATACTGAAAAATTAAAAAAAAAAGGAGGGGAACTGCAAAAAGTTTGACTATTCATCTGAGTATCTGCTTATTTTGTAAAATAGATTTGTACCGGGAACCTACAAATTGCAAAACCCTCTGGCATGTTAACGCATGTACTCATTTACAACTACATTTAGCCAAGTAAGTAGATAACATGCAGATCAATAGTTTCTTGTTCTAACTTTTATCACAGAAAATAAGCTTTATTTATGGTTCTTTCTAAAATGAACATTTTCCCCATCTAATACAAAGATTATGATGTAGTCAGTTTGTGGTAGAGCTATCATGGAAAAACAAAACACACAGAGAGACTTTGTCATGTTTTCTGTGGTATCCCATACTCCTGCAATTAAATTATCTCCCTGCCAAGTACATAGATGTTAGATAAGTGAAGATTTACTATTATGTTATACTTTTAAAAGTCATTTCTTCAAACTACACTCATTATTACAATTAGATGTTGTTTTCTAACAAATAAATAAAATAATTGGCATTTTTTCCAGTATTGCTATACTGCTTCTGTACCTTATTCATCCTCTTGCGTACCAACAGTTATTTCAAAGTGACAAAATTAAACTGTGCATGTGAAGAGAACCATTGTTAGCCAGTTCACATTTATATTATGTAAATATGCATGTACATATTTTGTATGTTTAGATATAATGTTCCCATTTATCTCATATATACAGAAAGGATAATTGTGCAGAAGGAACTGAATAAAAATATATTCTCCAATTTCTTTTCCTTCTTTTTTTTTACTGTATTTCTGTAATTTCAACTTATTCAAGCTGTTCAGGTTATTAAACAGTGAATCCAGCTGACTTAAAAATATAGAAATATGCCATGCAGACTCTTATAGAAAGCTCCTTAAGAGCTTCTATTATCTACTGAAGAACTAATGCACTCTCTTAATTGTGCCTGCTGGGTGATCGGGCACATCCGGCTGAGGAATTCAGGCCTGTACAGAAATGCAGGGCTGCGAAAAGGACATTTGCTCAGCAAGAAAAGGTTGCAGAAGTCCTTTGACAAATGAGACAAAGCAAGTCAAGTAATAATAGAAGGGCTTTTTGAACATTTTCAGTAATTTGGTTATAACTAACTTGAGAGTGCATTAGCAAAAGATTCTTAATCAGTCCCTACTTTTCCATTAGAGAGCCTAATTACAGTGTGTCTTTTATTGGTAGATTTATTTTTCATCCATAAAAATGCTTAGCAAACATAAACTAATTTGTTTGAATTTCCTCTTGTTCATATCTCTGTTTTTCGAAAGGGCCTGATTCTGTCACATTAGAGACTGCACATACAGAGGGCACTGTTCACTCAATAATCCCCGTTCTGCTGGCAATGGATTACACCAAATGCTCATAAACTTGAGATCAATTCCCATCTCTCAAATGTAGCATTTGTTGTAAAATCTTGTTTTTACAAGTCTGGTTGATTTTCACTATCTTAATTTCATTTCTCCTAGAAAAATTACCTTCCATCTGACTGATTTATTTTCCTCTTGCAGAATATATCTGTTGATAGGCCAGTTATCTGCTTAAAAGGTCTTTTAAATTATGAAGTTGCCTGAGAGGTGTGCTCGTCTCATGCCCGGGTGACTAAGATCACAGTTAATCCAATGTAATGTTTTTAAGACACTTTCTTCCTAAAATGCAGAGTAACCCTGACTTGCAGCTATAATTTTGAAAATATTATGTGCAGAAAAAAATATGCATATAATACATATATTAGAGAGTTGTTTCAGTTCTTTAGCCAGTCAGCTTTACTTGCTTTTCCAATAAAGCAGTATCAATAGATTGCCAACTGTAAATGTATCATTAATGGAGTAGTAATATTTAAATCTAGAGCCAAGCAACATGAGACACAGAGTTATCAGTATAACAACATATTAAGCAAAACCAAGCTATGGAAATTAGGAGAAATAATATCTGCATTATTTTGATTATAGTAATTGAAAAATTTAAATGAGATTATTTTTTCAATAAATACTTAGTAAATATATATATTATACTAAAGACAGTGGTAAACAAGACAGTCTTGTTTGACAAAGTAAGTTTTTAGCTTACACTGAAAATAAAGTGTGACAAAAGTTATGAACTTTATAGAAGCTTTGAAAACCTGAAGATTGGTATTAAATTACTATTTATTATATTTTTGGTTTACTAATAAAAGAAGTCAAATATCGGTAAATTCATACAGTTTGATTTAATTGCAAATGTAAGTAATCATTATAAAGGCATTTTGCAGTGATTATCTGGTAAGCTGTAAGATGTTTACTACAATTTAGCTATTATTGCAGTACTGAAAGATTTTTAAACTCATTTCTTGATAGTGACAATAATTACATTCTATAATGACACATATTCAGTTTATTTTAAAAGTCAGGAAAATATATTGTTCACTACATCAATTATGTTCTTCTTAATTTATTACATCTCTTTCTGTGTTCGCTACTTGAGGATTACTGTTTTATTTTCTTGTATTCCTAATATTGCTATCAAAGTTTTTATAATTTAATTGAGAACTATTTTCCTTTCTGCCCTACATTTCCATTTAGTTATTTATTGCAGAATTTTATACTAAAGATAAAGTTAATATGGAAAATATCTAGTTTATATTATTGTCAGAATATAATAATTATACTTTACTGAGCACCTACTGTTTGTCACTCTTTATCATATGTAACTCTTGGAACACTGCTAGGTAGGTCTATTATCTCAATATCCTTATATGAAAATTATAGAATTCAGGCTCTATTTTTTAGTAGGGTATGTTTAAAGGTAAATGTATATATTCATTTATACCTGTATTTTTATACTTAGTCATGCAGTAAATAGTTTTTGAGTACTTGGGTTAAATACTAAGAATACAATGGTGAATGAGACAAAATATTTGTCTTCATTTGAGTTTGTATTTTAGTGGGAGCTGAGTTCACAAAAGGATTTAAGCAGTACATAATTATGTAAACTATAATGAAACTATTAATTAAAAATGGTACGAAAGAAAAAAATGAATTTAACAAGGATCTAGAAATAACAAACACTAAGTATAATTTCATCATAATCAGCATTATTTCAAAGGGTTTTAGGGAGAAATGAACTAAATTATGTCATAAACCTTGTATAATACCTAGTATTTGATAGATACTTAATAAGACATTGATGACATTAATAAATATTTTAGTTACATTTGGCTCTGGGCTCTCAAAGTGTCAACACAAGGGATAAATCTAGTTAAGTCAAACACTTTAAAAATTTATACAGTAAAAGCAACAATCACTCCAGAAAAGCACCAAAAGTATTTCTGGTCTTGAGACTACATTGAAATTTTTCTCACTGTTCAAAGTGTTTGATTAAAACCATGGCATTATTCTTATATTTAGACTCCATAATGACTACATGCTTTTCATACACATTGCTCAAAAATGCTTAAAGATATAAAGTAACTATAATTATATGGGAAGATGCAGTAAACTTAGTTCTATTACTCAGCTCCCTAAGTTGTTTAAGAAGTAAATTTTTATATTTTAGAGTATATGAACTACATGCTTATGAAGAAAAATCTCTAAAAACTATTTCTCTTAACTCAAAATTTCAGCAAATAGAAGTACCTGGATTATACTTCTTTTGGCTGCCAGCCAAAAGTCAAGATCCACATGATTTAATAGATCCTTTAGCCAGGAACATAGCCAAACTTCCGCTTCAAAAATGTGTTATCCAAATGTTTCCATGACTAAAGAGAGATCTTAGAATACAACTGGACTGAGAAGACTAAAAGTCTCTTTAAAAGTTTTTTCCACAACAGGATGAATAATTTAATGAGAGGTGGAATTATCACATTGAGAAAGTGTTGATTTATTTGAATCATACTTGCCTCACTTTATATCTGCATTGGAGTAAAAATTGGTAATGAATGAAAACTTCATCTGGTACAAAAATGTATTAAATAGAAATTATTTTTACTTCTATAAAATATTATTTTATAAAAATCAAGTCTGTGTATCTCTATAAATAAACATGGGAAAGACTTTTCTATAATTGTAAAAATAGAATATGTTCAGTAAGAAACATATGAAATTTATTATTTTTTTAAAGGCCATTACAGTGGTTAATTTTAGGTGTCAGCTTGGCTAAGCAATTGTGCCCAGATATTTGGACAAATGTTATTCTGGATGTTTCTGTGAAGATATTTTTGGTTGAGATAAACCAACCAAATCAGTGGACGTTGAGTAAAGCAGATTATCATAATGTAGATGAGTCCCATTCAATTAATAGTCAGCCTTAATAAAACAAAGTTTGACCTTCCTGAGCAAGAAGGAATTCAGCCAGCAAACTGCCTTTGGACTTAAACTGAAACTTTCCTCTAGTCCTCCAGCCTGCACATTCCCCTGTATATTTCAGATTTACCAAGCCTCCACAATCTCATCAGCCAGATCTTTAAACTAAAGCTCTATTTCTCTGTCAGTCTCTCTGTCTCTCCCTGTCTGTCTTTACACACACACACACACACACACCTCATTATGTTTCTCTGAAGAAACTCAACACAACCATAAACATAATTTGCAAAAAATTTTTGGTAAATTGGTAGTCTGAATAAATATGAAAGTAAATACGTATTAAATACAAGTGCCTTTGGGATCATTTAACTAAAGTGTTACAAGAATAAGTATTATTCATTGATGTAAATCAGGAGCAGTGATTCTAGAGAGGTTTCACTGAATGAGTGAGTTGATCAATCAACAAATCAATGAATGAATGAATGAATGAGAAATAAACTGTTACTGAACTATCAGATTTGTTCAATAGGAAAAAGCAAGTATGAAACAATTAAACTACATTGACTATAGAGTGGCTCTTAATAGCGAGACAAGAAAAAAGAAGATAAAGAATGAGATGGAAATATTTCCATAGAAAAGTTGTATAAAATAAAAGTCTGAAACAAAACCTGGTAATTTTCTGTAAGAGTTTCTACAGATCGCTATCACAAAACCTGCAAAAACATTTTCTTAAAGAATAAATTTGGCTCCATTATTGAATGTCTAGTGCTATATGTGTGAGTGAACTCTACAATCCTATATGGTAAGAATCGTAACTCCATTTTATATATTGGGTAACTGAAACAAGCTAAGCGACTTGTTCATGGTGACATAACTAAAAAGTACTGCAGAGGACATTCAAATTCAATCTGAGCAGCTCCACAACCATCTTTTTAACATAGTATGCTGAGAAGGCATACAAGTGATCAAAAGAAAATAATAATACGTTTTAGATTCTTAATCTTGACTGGTTTTTAAGTAAATGAACAATCACTGTATCCTGTTTTAGATTAGAACTTTCTGATATGTGTATAAAAAGCAGCTAATTTCCTGAGGCCTTTTCCATGTTTTGCTATGGTATATTTGTTCCTGTAGTAGTTTTAGTGATTTAACTAACATTCAAGGTATTGTAAAAAGTGAATATTTGGAATGGGGGGAGGAGAAGAGTGGAGATAAATATGCTCAGGATATTTAAAGTTACAACCAAAAGTTATCAAAACTATGCTGCTGGTCTTTGAAAAATTAATTTTGTTTGAAAAGAGTCTTTGTACCTTACAAAGTACATATCGTGTTTCTTGCATACATTTTCCTTCTATAATCATAAAACCACGTTTTAGATCTTAGTTCTCTAGGGAACAGTCTGATTTTGAAAATAGAACTGCCTTTGTCCCCTTCTTTATGAACTTGAATTTCACTAACAACCATATAATAATAAATTAATCTAGGTCTCATTTTTGTACATTGAAAAATTATTGCTGTCACAAAGATAATTTTCTTAAAGGGAGTCATTCTACTTGTTGGTATCAACACAGATCCAAACACTGGTATAAGGTCATATAGAAATACTATATGCATGACAGACCTATTTTTGAATATAACTATGTATGGGCCTGTATACATTATTGATTATATCAAACTCAAGGGCTGATTTAGAATATTTTTATTTTAAAAAATATCTGTTAATGCAGTATGATAAGATCAGCTGCATTTATATATACTGCATTAACAAATATTTCAATGTAAACTATCTCAATGTTATTTTTTATATTATACCAATATATATTTATTTCCCCAGTTCTAAACAAGTTGTATCATAGGGAGTTACTGCAACAGCAGATGCCAACATAAGTTTTTGTGTAACTCCTATTTCTCCTAATATATTACTAGCAAATAACATAACATATATAAAGATAAGGAAAGTGTTGAGATACTGTCTCTAAAATTGCTTACATGGCAGAAGTTTGGATATCATTATTCTATATATCAAATAAAATATGAAGAACTGGTTTAGAAAAAAGATAGCATGTGTACTTTTCAACATTTATAACTTGAAATACTTATGAGATTACCAGATAAGAAAGTTCAATTGAGAGCTTGGAGTCAGATGATGTATTATGCCAAATCCTATGAAATTGCTGATATTTGACCATTTGACCTACAAAAATGCAATTCAATAGTTTTCAATCTATATGTAGGTTTTAGAGAATTCAGAATACAATTGCGATATTGCTTAAGCTACCCTGGCAAAATGGTCACAGAGGAACTCAGGGAAGAGAAAACCCATTTATAAGGTTCATTAGTATTACCTTGCGATGATTATTCACAGAGCATGAGTGGACCTTTTATAGTTTAGCATTTAATCAGTAATTGATAATCAAATTTTAAATTGAATTAAAAATTATTTCTTCTCTAGTGACTAGCTGCCATTGGGTCACAGAGAGTAGACAGAGAAGAAAACCATAGAAATAGTATTTGCTTAATGTCTTACTGCTTTGCGGAGGCAAGACTGGTGAGAGACTATAACATTTAAGTGGGAGACTGTTGGTTTTTTCACTGGGCCAAGGACAGAGATGTGGATATTTGTAGCTTTTGAAGCTCAGCCCTCTTTCTGTGATCAGTATCCTCAGAGCCGGTGTCCTCTACAGCCTCAGAACCAGTCCTTTGGGTAGAACGTATGCTTTTTCCTGTTCCAGAGAGTTATGTGATAGAGAGCTGGCCAGTTTGAGAACTGCATGAATCTGGCTACAGTTATTAGTAGGGGTAAAATGTGTGGCCCAATTTAGATCGATGTGAATTAGTTTCAAGACCTTGGCTAAAACTCTTAATAATGAATCATGCTCTGCTAGACTTGAATCTGGGAAAATGCAAATCTGGAAATGGTAGGTCCTATCATGTTGGAAAGGCCTCCCTGCAAGAGAGGTCATCATAGAAAATAGGAGAACCAAGAAATAGAGAGAAACTGAAACTTCCTGGTATTTTTTTTCTCTGATGCCAGCCATGCCTAAGACATTTCTTTTTCAGTTATATGGGTAGAAATTCCATTTAGTTCAAGTAAGTTTCAAGGAGATTTTCTGAACTTTCTTCTTTTTAAAAATGTCATTAATACATAGGAAGAATGAGATGACTAGAGAAAAGAGAGAAGTTCCTCATTTATCTCCTTCTGGAAATGCTTTCAGGGACCACATTCTCCTTGGGAGGTCTCCGTATTTGGGGATACCCCTAGCTGACTTTAGCTATTTACATTGCATTGTGCACAGTCTTACAAAATAATAGCATCATTACCCTTTAGAATCAAAAGAAAAGTCACTACAAAATTCCTTTAGACCATTTCTCAAACTGTACCCTATATATGTACTATAATGGAGATAAATGCATCTTCTCCTGTATTCAGAGATCCCATCATTTTTTAGAGACTCTTACTAAAAAACTCTATTCCTAGCTACATATTTTACAAATGTATTCAAAACTTATTTCAATTCAAAAAATTTTCACCATTAGTAAATACATCTTTCTTATAGTCTGTGCTTTCATTCTGCTTTCTGAAATATCCTTTTATTCATTTTTCCCACATAAAGGTTTCTCTTTTTTAAGCTCAATGCAAATACTACCATGTCAACGAGTATCATCTTTCTCTCTCAACCCACATCATAAAATATACATATATTCACCAGATTTTTCTGTCCACAAATATTAAATACTTAATAATGTGTCAAATGTTATATTCACTTCTGAGGATTAAAAAAAAATGTCTACAATATGGCTCTACCCTAAAAAAAAACCTTATAGTCTAGTGATAATTACAAATAAGTTTATTAACAACTGACGGACCTCTGAAAGGGGCTTCCAAATATATAATTACAAATGAGAAAATCAAAAGAAAGCAGAAGGTACATGAGCCATTGATTGAGGAGGTGAGAGGTGATAGGGAGGGCTTCTGCTGAAACAGGAAGGAGATATCAGGCCATGAAAACACCTTCATGCCCAAAAGAAAGGCTAGAGTTTATCATGAAGAGACAAGAACTACCAAATGATTTTAAGTAAAAGCACAACATAACTAGGTTGTATTGTAATGTTCACGTTGGCATTAGAATGAAGTATGAATAAGGTAATATTTCATATTGATTTGCCTGGAACAATCCTGTTTCATGCCTGTTGTATTGGTGTAATTATTAATTGCCCCCTTCATTCTCAAAAATGTTCTCATTTGGACAGCAAATTATGTGGTCATCCTCAGAGTAAATTATTCTGGAGGATAATTAAGCTCAAAGAGGCAAAAGAGGCCAGTTGGAAGTCTGCTGCATTAATGTATACTAGTGAGAAAGGCACCTAAACTAAAACAGTATTCGAGAACATGGAGTAAAACTGGTGCGCATTTTGTTCTACCACAACCAATTACTCATTCTTATCATGAATTGATGGCAGGGAGGCATTGGGCTTGATAAATAATACAGTCACAACAAAAAACATTTTGAATGAAGGATTACATTCTCCATTTTCATGTAGTTGGCAAAGATGAGTTTCTGTTCCTTCTTACTTTGTTGCCAAATTATCTTATACATTTTTGTACGGTTTATCATACTGTGTTAAAATTATTTGAAACTCCTTGAGGTAAAAACTATAGCTTATATATTTTTATATTCCTGTTGCCTAGATGCATGCCTCGTACTCAGGTTTTTATTCCTCTGGAAATACTGATGTTTAAGTAATTACCTTTGATGAAATGTCACCTTAAACTTAAACTAAACTATCAAAACAACTTTTCATTTAAAACATTATCAAAGTAAAAGGGATGATATTTAAAATAATAATTTTGTCATTATATGCAAAAACAAGCTAGCATCCAATAAGGTTTTCTATCTACTGTCCATGTTATTGTAAGTAGATTCCCATGCACTGCCATAGTTGACATGTAATATAAACTTATAATGTTCAGTTTAAACTTTCTTCTCAAATTAAATAGTTTTATCGTTTCTTGGGGAATTGATGTCTAAAGTATGTCAGGAGGATGACTATGATTCCATGGAATCTTGCATTGAACAACAAATTTACTGTTCCAGAGTTCAACATTTTTGTCCTCTTTCGGTATTATAATTTCTATGACCTGAAATATGTACAATTCAACAGTGTATATTCTGGGTCATACTTAATTTGTAATGCTAAGAGCATAATTGCTTAGCAGGTATCCTTAGTGTGAGTCAGCTGGCACCCATCCTTTACATTTTATGACTACATTTATTCTCTGTCTGATTTTCCAAAACTCCATAAAAATTATGTATGCCAAAAACTTCATGATGGATCTATAACTCGCTCATATTTTGACCTACTTTTCCCCCAACAACCCTGAAAGATCCTGACCTCTATTATCAAAATCTCAATGCAGATGGAAGCTCTGATGAGATTCTAATTAAATGAAAACCTTTCTGTAATTATACATGTTCACTATTTAATGAGAATCTTTCTATAATTAGAAATTTATTTGGACATTTTAAGATTTCACAGACTGTTGCTGTGTGTCCTAATTCAAACATTTTTCATTCTAGAGGGGGCAAAGTTCTCTTCCCCACAAATGTATCACTGCCCAGGGAAATTTCTCCTTTAATTAAGTGTACTATATCATTGAATGATGACTCACAAAAGTTATTTTCACTCTTCTTTTTCTCTTCTTAACACACAGCCAAATTGGAGGTATAAGAATTTGATACTTTTGGTTATGTATAAGGTGAAAATATTGGTGGCCAAATAATATTTTAATTATCATTAAAATATATATTAGTTAAATTTTACATTAGAAAGAACCACCAATTCCTTTGAGTTGTTGAGAGTAATGGGAACAGTGTCAAAAGTGAGAAAAAAGAGGAGACTGTGTATATAAATGTCTTCTTTGGCTAATGATTAAATTTGGGGCAGGGAGACAGAAACCTGGGATTCAGTTGACAGTGCTAAGATTCTCTCTAGAGTGCAATTTTATTTTAGTTTCCTCTCTATATCTTGGACCATTTCAAATTAAATCAATTTTGTTAAATAACTCATCCTTGTTTCTTTCTTCTCAATACCCCAGATAAATCACATTCCTCCTAGACTCGTGCATCAGTAGGAAACCAAGTTTTACTCACAAGTAGAAAGTTCCACACTGTGAACCAGATAGTAGTAAATGACTAAAGTGGATGAAGGGAATAAAGCTGGCTGCATGATCCCTACCAACCAACTGGGCAATGTCTGAGGAAGAGCCTTTGAAATTTTCTCAAAAACATATTTAGGACTTTTGTCTGTTGGCCTGCCATTGTTTCAAATCAATTCTTTCCACTTTAGCTGAGAGAATGTCAAAACTCTTTCTGTCCACTGAATCATAATATTTCTTATTATTGAGAATAAACTTTAGCAACTTTAGTCCAACACTTGAGGAAATAAAGACACTGAGAGCAATATTTTCTCTAAATCTCAAAGCTCCCAGGTCAGTAAGATGAGAAATACTTAACATCCAGCCCAGCCGTTTGTCGGAATCTGAGTATCATTAGGGGAAGCGTTTCAGCATAAAGCATGAACTGACCCAACGCTGTTTGTCTTGTGTAGAAGCAGTAATTTTATTTGTCTCCCATGGAATAAAATGTAAATAGATGAACATGTTCATGCAGCTTTCTAGGAAATATAAACTTACTTAAAGAAAACTTGAATTCTTAATTTCTAGTTCCCCCCACTAAAAAAAAAATATATTAAGTAGTAACAAATGCAATTTAAATATTTAATAAATATTTAAATAATGTGATGGTCACTTTAATAAAAAATCATTTCAGAATTGCTTATGAATATTTAAAATAAAATAAAAAGGTTTATTTTTAATACCACACAGATATTCAAGTCAATAAATAAATGAAATATGCAAAGATCTTTTTTAAAAATAGTATTAAGTAAGAAAAAATAGAGATATTGTTGGCAGTCCTTATAAACTTAATCCTACTTGCTTATTGGATATTTTTTTGGTATCTAAAAATTGGTGCTATAGTATTTTAATTTTGATTTGCTGTGAGTTTTGAGCAATTTGTTTCATATGTATGCTCAATAATCACAATTAGATTTTAAATAATTGAGAATGAAGATGTGTTTTTTTAATATATATATTCCATAAACCAAGGACAGATAGGGTGATGGAAGTAGCAAGTTCCTTCATTTTGAATGTTAGCATAGTAAGTGAAAAGTGTCCCTTTCTGATACAGAAAATCAACCATGAAAAAATGTAAATAGCTTTCCAGTGAAAGCACATATTTTTCAATCCATCAGAGATTTTTTATGTTTAGAAGATATGAGTGATTCAATTATTCTAAATGCAATTACATATTACCCTATAGTGAAGCTTTCAAATTTTTTCAAACAAAAGTAGTATACTCATTATTTATCCTAGGGTATTTATCCTAGAGTATTTAAATAGAGTATTTAAATTCTCTATCACTCAATTTATTTTTTTCTATGAATATTATTTACTCCAAGAGAAAGTTTATGGATAACATCATTTATTTATAACAGAATGATCTTTTAAATATAATAAAAATTACAAGGTTATAAAATATATTAAGTGCTCTAACAGATGACTTAACTTCTACACTTTCTGACATTTTCTGCAATAACATTTTATTTTAAATGTCAACCATACATAAATTCACTCTCGTCACAGACATTGAGATGTTCAAAAGTTTTCCATTTTAGACAGAGGGTATCAAAAATCAGGAGAGAGAAAGAGGAAGAGAGAGAGAGAGAGAGAGAGAGAGAGAGAGAGAGAGAGAGAGAGAGAGAGAGAGAAAGCGCGCGCGCGAGAGCGAGCATACGCGCGAGAGAATGAATATAACTTTAAAAGCTTGTACATGAAATTCCTTCAAATGTTCATCCCTTCTGTAAGTTAGGGGGAAAAAAACCCTGAAATGTGGCAATAAATTATTTAATGCATCATAAATTTTGAATTGCCTATTATAATTGTGGCACAAAGTTTCAGAACAATGTCATAGAGGAAACATCAAATACCACTTCTTTCCTGTGTTTATAATTTCTTTATGTTTAAAGGAAAAGGATACCACAAACTTAAATTAAAGCATTCTATCAATATTTTAGAAGTGAGAATAGTCCTAGAATATTCAAATAAACACATTTACTTTTGATTTCACAGTTTAGAGATCAAAAAGTATTATTTTATGATCTCTGAGTTTATATTTATTCTGATATGCAACAAAGCTAGAAAAAATTTATTTTTCATTATTGTAAAATATCAATGATGTTTGTACATAATTTAGCTATGAGCTATTTTACATTAACTTAAATTTTCAATTTTTCTACTTAAAATGATTTTCCTCTAAAATTTTTTTTGTCTTAAAAATGTAGATAATTAAAACAGCACTAATTCAATAGCTGGTGATGTTACATATTTATTCGTAAGATTACTTCTTGTCAATGTGTGCATTTTCTTATACTTATATTTATTACTTTTTAGGTGAATTTCTAGAATAGATCTCTATTTCTATTCTCTTTTTTCCCTGCTGGGGGCAATGTCCCTCCATTATTATTTAAGAAATGACTAGAAACTAGTCACAGTCAGAGAAACAGGATGTTCTTTTAAGCAACATTATCAGTCACTAAAATAAAATGGGGCAGTATGCCAAATAGATGTCCTAATAAAACATTTTAACAATTGCAAAAGTGTTAAAATTTATAGCTTATTTCTACAACCTGCATAGTAAATTTTGTAAATGATGCAGTAATAAATAGAAATAAATTCTTTTTTTCCCACCTTTTATGTAGAAAGTGTTTATTACTAAAATCCTTAGAGTCCCATAAAACTAGCTATACATTTTCTTCTTGATACTTCTTATATGATAACTTGTAAATTTAAGGGGTGGAAGACAAAAATGAATAACAGGTTGGAAAGAACATTCTTATTTAGCTACAAAGAAAATTATGGTAGTCTACGTGGTCATATTTGTTGTTTTTTTTTTTTGGTCACATTCTTATTTCACATATTAAAATCTGTATTTCATGTTTAAGTTCAATTCTATTCCCTTAAATTCATTTTGCAATGTTTATAATTATTCGAGAATGATGAATAGTGATAAAAGTACAATCTATTGTAATTTTCTATACTATAAAAATTATAAAACATCATCATGAAATGCATTTCTTGATTTACATAAACTTCTTTAACATTGCTTGCATTTAATTTTGTATACAGAAACAATCACCATGCTCTTATTTTAAATCATTAAACTCACACACAATTACACACAGAAAAAAGTGATAGAACACTATGCATTACAATTTTCAATGCCTCAATTCAGCAGAATTCAAATAGCAAGAAAAACATTTTTTCTCTTTATTCATTTGTTCCTCCCTGACAATACTGGGCTAGGGTACTCTTTCTCCTTTTTGATCCATTACACTATCTATCTCTGGAATTATTTATATGCACAATAATAGTCTACATTGTACTGCCTTTTGTTCTGTTCACATTTGTTCTTTATACACAGGAACTCCCTAAATCCTATTATGGTATATGTATTTGTTCTTCTTTCTACCCCAGGATTTCTCCAATACTGGCAGATATAATAGTAGATGTAAAACATATTTTAAAACAATTTTTCCATAAATAAGATATAAAACAATGTCTAAACAAAGCTGATCATTTTCTCATTAAAATTTAGTTAAACAAGTCATTTTATAAGAATGAATACTCAAAAAGTTTAGTGATTTGTTTTTTTATACACTCAAGACTTGTTATCACCACTTAGCTTTTCTTAGTACTTGGACCTTTTGAGGTTAAGAGAGGGACGTGACTGTGAGACAGTTCTCTTACAGACATGAAATCAAATCACACGCCCACACTCCTCCCCCCCACACACACACGCACATGTATGTGCACAATGGCTGGACCACACGCTTACAAAATATGCTTAAAGACAGGATGACTCACAGGAAAGAGTAAGAATTGAGACTAAGAAAATCCCTATTTCTACTAAGGATGATGAAAAGGTTCAAATAGGCCTATCCAAAATGGGCCTCTTTGGAATGATATTGAGCTAAAGGCAATCAAGACACAGCAGACTGAAGAAAAACTTTACCTTCCCTTTAACTGCCTACAAAATTTTAGATAGAGGTCTTGGTCCAAGAAGAGAGTCATTGCCAGAGGTAACTACAAAGAATGTGGCCTAGGTGTGGTGGCTACGGGGAACTGGTAAGACCTGGAGATCAAAGCCCTCGCTGTATCTCACTGTGTCTACATGACATGGCCAGGCAAACATTTGCTTATCAAACATCTTCTCTTTCCATCTCCCTGTAAACTTTCTTCCTCCTCTTCGAAATCCCGGACCTTAACCCCTTCTCCTTAGCTCAGGATGGCATATAAGCCTCAAATGCCTGACTGCCTATAAGGTCTCATATTCTTATGGGACTTCCATAAATATGTATTTCATTCTTCTTATTAAACTGTCTTCTTATAATTTGATTATAGACCAGCCTAAGGACCTTGAATGCCAGAAGGAAAACTTTTCCTCCTGACAATGATAACAGTAACAATCAGGAATGTGATAGGCACATTTGTCTTCATGACACAGAAATAGCAAGAATCAAAGTGGCTGTCTATCTATGAAATTCTCTGGCTATGGTATTTATCACCCACCATATGACAAAGTCCTGCCTAAATTATTCCCCCAAGAAATTAAATTATTGGTTAAAAAGTAGGAATTTTTCAGTAAAAAGAGAGTTATTCACTTAAGAGAATATGAAGAAACATAGAACTGCTTCTGAAACCTCCATACATACATTCAAGAGTGAATTCAAGAGTGTGAAAAATATTTTTGTCATGTCTGTCCAAGAACTGTCTGGGGATAGGTCTGTCCTAGTAAACGGGCTGGAGTACTTAGGACACTGTGGCAACTGTATTGCATTACGGAAATGAAAATAGTTATTAAGTAGTTGTATTATCACTTAGCCCTTCTTGCCTCAATACCATGCTGAATAAGCAATTACCTGATTAAAAAAATATATGTTCTTCCATGTCATTTGGCCCGAAGAAAAAATAAGTATTTTTCAAACAGATAGGAGCATATGGTATATATAACAGCGGTGAATTAAAATCAATAATTTATTATGTTGGTTTATATATCAATCGCTTATAAGCTTTAGATAATGAGAGTTCAATTTTGAGTGATGGGACTTATCTCATCATGTGGATATAATCAAGAGTTTCAGCCTCTAAAATTGAGAAAAGATTCTTTGGTAAAATAAACTTTAATTTATTTTGGCAATCAACCAACAATCATTTACCACATATAGCTCTATAATTCATTGCTATTTATTTTATGTATGTGTGTGTGTGTGTGTGTGTGTATGTGTGTGTATATACATATATATATATATGTAGGCTTATGAATAGAGACAATAAAACCTATTAGTCATATCCAGATTTATTTAATCTGGAGATAAGAATGGATTGAAAACTGATTGCTTCTCCAGTCATAATTGAATTATTTATTCCCAGTTTACTATAAGAGTTCTTTCTTGAACATTCCATCAGCAGCTCTATTTCCACATGTTTAACAGAAATCAAAATCTTCCATTTGAAACTTGGCATTCTCTATAATTGCTAATTATATGATCATCTTTCTAATTACTCAGGCTTAAAATCTGAGTCATCTTTTAGCCCTTTTCTTAAAATTATGAGCGTTGAGAGACACACAGAACTGGGTTCTGTGACTACATGCCATTTATATTACTCCTCTCGGCTTCCATTTCTTGTGTATAAAATGGAGTACTTACAGTATCGCTGTGAGGGGGAAAATGTGATGATATCTGCACAAAACTGAACACAGTTCTGGCTCAAAAGGAAGGCTCAATAAATGCTTGGTTAATGAAATTGTGGGTGAATTATAATTTTGCTGTTACTGAGCAGAAATGTGTGCCATATATATGCCAGGAAGATAGGTGGCTTTCTCTTTATTAAAACATAAAATTTTGAAATTTTTGTGGACTGGTGCCTTGTGAGCAATAGGCAAAAGGATTTTGAGTGGCATTGCATCAGATATCAATCTTTGCAGATACTGCAAATATTGGCTAGACATTTATCTCTATGTACAATGGAACAAGATTTGGACTTACAATTTTTAAAACAACATTGAATTTGGCATATGGTACTGGTAATGTCAAAACTATTAGATATATTGAAATGGTGTCTTAACATGTTTGAGCTGAATGGAATCTTAGATGTCACCCAAATTTCTTCTTTTGCATTTGAGGCTCGTGAGAATTAGAGTAGTTATGCTTAGTTCACAAGGTCACTTTGTTGGTTAATGACTTTGCATAAGCTGGAACTCACTCTCTTTCCTCCTAAGTCAATGTTCTTTTCCTCCCTCCTGCCCACTTAATTGTATCATAGCATCTCCTAAACCTAACTTTGAAAGTTAGAGACTATATTTCTTATATTTCTCCTTACTAAATTTTATTTTAGGATCCATTGGCATTTTTAAAAAAACTCTGAATGTAAAATTACATATCTTTAAGGTACAAGATATCAAACATGAAATTCTTGTAATAAACATGTTTGAGTAACAACTTTACATCCTCACGTCTGTGTTTTCAACTGTTTCAAAATATAAACGCCCATCTTTTTTTAACACTCAAATCTACTTAGTAAAGTATTAATTATCTATTTATAATATTGTTTGATCTGTTTGAATGATATGTAGTTATTATCCTGTATATAATAATTTTTTAAATATTGATTTTATAAGTGGAGTATAGGTAAATCATATAATAAAGCACATTTCTCTTCATATTATCTTTCCTTCTATTATTATTAAAATTATAATGACAGAAATTTGGACATATATAAAGATTTTTGACTCCTCACCAAAAAATGTGCTGTATTAAAAACAAAATAAAAAAAAAGTAATTTTTAATTTTAAAAGTAAAAAAAGAATGGCATGTGAACCAGAAATGATACATTGATATAAATATCATTCACAATTTCTTCCAGGTCTTAACATATCTATTACTTATTTACTTATACACGTGTTAACACCTTTAGATTTTCTTTATTGAGACAATTTTTTATCCTTTAGTTCTTGCCATTAAGACAAACATTTTGATCAAACATTTTCTTTGTAGTAAATAGAAATGTCTCTATATTTTTTTCTTTATACACACTGCAAATATCATCTAATTTGTTAGTGATTTTTAGATTAAGTAACCTTTCATGACATACAGTCAAACAGTCTAATTTTCCACACAAGGAAGCTGAGACCCAGAGGGTTGAGCTAATTAGTGGGAGAGTCAGGACTGGAATTTAGGTCTACCGAAAAGTTCAGAATTCTTTGAGTATACCATAATAACTCTATGTGTAGTTTTAATTTCCATATTTATTTCTGGAGAGATTTTATTTGATTTCTTTACTTATTTCTGTTTAACCCTAAATCACTTTCATAAGGAAACCCTTGGTAAGCAAAAAAATCTTAAAACAACCAAACAAAACAAAAGCAAACAATAGCAACCTCAACAAAAGTCCATTACAGTGAATTTAAAGGAGGACCTCAAAATAATGTTCATCAAGGGTAACTGTGAACAATTCTTTAAGTGAATCATCATGATTTTGTTTATTCTATCATCTCCACTTAGAAAGGTTTTCCTGCCATAACTATTCCATTTCTTCCTATACATTGAGATTAAGGTCAAATATTCTCATCTCATTTAAGCATGCCTTGATTTTATACTAATAAATTACTGCTTTTACATTTTTACAGAATGTTTTTATTATTTTTATGTGCCTACTATACACTATGTGACATTTTAGTTGAATATACATGACTTTATCTGAATTTTAGACTTATTGAGAGCAGGAATTAATCATATACTTCCTCTGCCCAAGCAATCTAACAGTCAATAAAATATTTTCTGAATGAAAGAGGTCACTTTCATGTTTAAAAAGGAGGAAATTCCAACCTGATAAATTTAAGTCTAACAGATTTGTTTCAGTTACCTTATATAAAATATGTAAACTGGTAGATGCTTCTAAGTTTTCAGAATAGATAAGCAATCTAAATATTCCTTCCAAAACCATAAAGCCATTCAGTTTCATAGTCACATATTCTGTAATTGATCCTGCTAAAAGATAAATACATGACTTAAAAGGTAGAAAGAGCAAGTGAGAGACATGATACAGAAGTAACTCACATAAGAAAGGTTGTGATAACATTTTTGTTCTACACTTTGTGTCTAAGGCAGAAGAAAAAACACCATAGATTGGCAATGCAATCAGCCAGAGGTTTTCAAGGTATGCGTAGGCAGTATAGTCAGCGCCTGGCCCACACACCTCAGAAATCACAGGTACACGACGCTGACCCAAGTCTTATTTTTTTTTTTTTCCTGGCTGCTGAAACATAGCCCTAAAACAAAGATGGATGAGGCATCAGTGGGTAAATATTTCAGTGGTTTTTGCTTGTTGTGATAAATCTGTGGGGGTTTCTACCTTCCAGAATTCCCCATCCAGACAGACTTCATTTGCCCACAGTGACAACTTGCTTGATAACACATCTTTTGCTCTCTTCAATTCCCTGTCTTTCTTCCTCACTCCTACCCAGTTAATTCTTGGAATCACAAATAAACTACTAAAATTGTTATCTCAGAGGTCCGTCCTTCTGCCCCAAGGAAAACAAAACAAAACAAAACAAAACACAACAAAATAAACCAAGACAGTATCTTTCGCTTATGATGTACTTCAGATAAATATTTTCTGGTTCTTTCTGTTTAAAATGTTGGCACTTAAAAAAAAAAAAGTCTCTTTTTGGTCTATTGAGTCTTCTTTAAATTTACGGTCCATAAAATTCCTCACAACCTAACATGTTTCTGATCTGAGCTTAAGTCCAAAGTCGGCTCTTATCATATTTATAGATGACACCACAGAATGTTTTTATTACATGGCCTTCCAATTACAGGTATTGGGGACATAAAAATCTGGCAATGTTATGGTTCAAATCAGAAATTTGACAAAATAAAATATGATACATAAAATATACTAATACTGCAAAATTTGATTCATGAAGAGAATGTTATTGACACTGCGTATCTAGATAGTGAAATAACATTTGCATGAATATCAAAAATCTGAGTTGGAAAAACCTTTAAAAATGGTATAATGCTATGTTTTAGGTGAGTTTCTTCTGTGGATTCAAGGAAAATTTTATCTTACAACTGAAAATTGCAGATAGTTCATCAGATAAGTGTGAAAATGTTCCAGTTTATAATCTTTTCAATTTTATATATATATATATATATATACACACACACATACTTGAAGGTTTGTTGAAAAAATAAATACATGTCCCAAAACTAAACCAATATTCTTTTTTCATTTGTATACAATAGATACATGTCTTTTTTCATTCATTCATTCATCCTTTCACTCATTTATTCATTCACTCATCAAAAAACACTAGCACAGTACCTAATATCTCTGATATTCTGTTAATGGGAAAAATAGGAATAGTCTGTATTATTCAATGTTTCATAACCCAGTTTTTTAATTGAACTTCTTATCACACTTAAATGCTAAGTAAATACAAATATCAAATTTTACTTCAGTTATCTGAGATTTTATGGAAAAATTATAAAACCTAAATAAACATAACTTTTAGGTAAAAATCTGAAATGTTATTAAGATAGTTCATAGATTTATAAAAGATCTTCTGATTAGGAACAGAATTATAACAGAAGTATTTTATACTTTGGGTATTTATTAAAAGAATAACAGATCTTAATTTTTGTCTTCAAACATTAATTGTAACAAATTTATGAGTGATCTAATTTTGTATTAAGTTTTAGCAATAAAAACCTTATTATATTACTTGTTATAAGAAATATATCATAACATTTTTAAAAGTAATGATCAAATATTGTGTTTATTGTCTCGGTCTTAAAATATATTTTCCCCATGATTAGCATGCCTATGTAATTTTAAGCATCTTTCTGGTTTATGTTAAATTGTATGTTTAATAATTTAAATAAAAGCATGAAAGCCAAGATAAGGATTCAAATAAAATATCTATTTTCTCTACTCCCAAAGATCCCCCAAAGATTCATTAATCTATTAAAATAAATGTTTATAATCTTTACCATCCCAGGGTTCATTTATAGTATGTTAAATTACTAAATTTATAATGTATAGGGCTTCAGGTCTTCAGAAATAATGTTGCTTTCTTACTAAAGATTAGAAATAATGTGTTTTGTTTTCTTATACACAATACTTAACCTTAAAAAAATCTTATGTGATCTTAGTTAGAAAATACTGAAATCTCATCTGCCACTGCACTATCCTGGGGAAAAAAAACATGATGAAATATGATGCCTGAACTTTTAATGATTCAATATATTTATCTGATTGATTTATTGAAAAAACTTAAAACATTGTTCAATGGAAATGCTGATTTTAAAAATTCTTAAGCATTTGAAGGTTTATATTAATATTTAGTGTTTTTTAAAATATTATGAGAAAAGCCTAGGTCCTAAGTAGATCAAAATAATTCTAATATGTAAATGAAGTCAGTTAACAAAATATAATTTTTCTAAGGGTAAAAATAATGCTTATTTCTTTGTTTCCCCAGAATATTTACCCTGGCAGTTGGCCATCATAGATGTCAGTCAATCAATATTAGTTAAGAAAATTTCTAGGTAAGAGCAAGAAGCTAATGAAAAATAAACTCATAATAGGAAATACTATGTAAAATGCTCTATAAATAGAAATGTTTTATCAATTTGAAGCTTTATTCAATAAATGCACACATGTTGCTCTTGATATGATAGCCATAAAATAAATATGGTTTTATTATACCTTATAAAAGATTGTAAGTATTCTTTACAATCATTTTTTTTTATAAACCTAATATACTTTATGCATTACTCATTTAGAAGTAGTCTGGATTTTTGATTTACAAATCTAGATGCCTCCTGCTTATGTTTTTAGATCTTTGCCCTACCTACATGTACTTGGTAGAAGAAAGAAACTGCCAGAAGAAAAAAAAAAAGATTTAAATCTACTTTTATTTGTACAGAATGAAAGAAGCAAAGGTGCACCTAAAGTAAAAAACAGGTTGATTGATGTCTGTTGTTACTCTATGAGACTCACCACAACCATCTTATGTTTATGCCTTTACAGTTGGAAAACACTTTCTATAAACCATTTCAGCTTTCTTACTACTAGGTGTGATAGATAAGATTTTCCAGACACATAAATAGACAGAGACAATAAGCATCTTGCTGATTTTTATGACAGTGAGTAGGGGAGAAAAGTCTATGAATTCACTTTTTCCCTCTGGATGTCACAATAAAGCAGATCTATCTCTAGAAATAAACATTTGTGTATGAATATATGTGTGTATGAGTATGTGCACATGCATATGTGTAAATTAGTTACTTTATGTATAAGGCTGGTATTTCTAAGTCCTAGAGTGGCCAAGATTATCAAAAGTTAGAGTAGGAGGTTCAGATGAAAATGTCCTGACTAATGGAGAAAAGCTTTTATAAATTAATCTAATTTTCAAACTGCAAATTATAGCAAGACTGATGAGCCTCAGATCTGTGCCAGTTGATCTGACGCAAGCTTCAACTTTATTTCCAAGTGTTTACAAGTTACTTCTATATTAATATTTTCTGCTATCATTTCCTAATATTTTTTAAACAGCACCCACCTGTTTTATTCTGTCTCCTAGAGGCCTCCAATCCAACTTCTCTATTTCTTCTGATCACTTCATTATGCTGTCATCCAAGTTTTATGTTTAAGCTATCAAACATTCCTTTGAAAACTGACACATCCATCCTTTTCTCCCCAGTTTTTCCTCTGTTGCCTTGATTTGTTTCTAAGTTTCTATTTCTTTCTCTTATTCATTTAATACATGCTAAAGGGCTTAAAGACTTTACAAAAATATAACTTTTAATTTTCTTCATCTCTTCCTTTCCCTCCTTCTTCATTTCCTGCTTCTTCTTCTCTGTCTTCTTCCTGGCTGAAGTTGTCATCATCATTTTTATTTTCATCACCCTGATCAATGTTCATTGTTTTTGTAATGTACGCTGAATTCCCCACCACAATTTTACATACTAGACCTCATTTAAACCTCATAGCTATTATATAGGTCAAAATTAAATTTACCATGTACAGCAGAAGGCCAGATGCTGAGATTAAGAATGCACCATTTTACATACACAAGTATAGATAATGTGAGTTCATGGACTTGTCATAGCATCTCATTTCACCACTGCTACCCAACATAAACTTCCAAAAGTTTCTTATGTAGAAAATAACATTTTCCTCTTTAAAAAATATCCTTCAATGGCCCATTAAATTCCTTGTTTTAGAAAGTGTTACTAGAATTCCTGTTAATATATTTCTATCTGTTTTAAATATCTTTTCTAGCAAGTAGGAAGTATGGACTATTATCTAAATAGACTTCCTACAAAGTACAAACTACTATCTAAACTTCCATATACTACTGGGTTCTAGGAGAAGGACTTTCTCATAGTAGGTGCTCAATACCTACAGGTTGGTAGACCAGTAAGTTTCCCACTATTTCCAAGTACAACTGTTACATAACTAGTTCAACAATAATGATCATTTTTATCAAAGTGTTTATCATAGTTTTCCACCACCTGAGATGAATTTTGTGTTTCTTTAACACTAGTATATGTCAATACTTTTTCTTAAATGCTGATTACAAGAAAAAATGTAGTTTTCCTTGATAAACTGAATATATTATTTGTTCTGTGTTCAACATTATAATGTGTTTCATACTTTTTTTCTCTTTAATCTCAATTTATCCCCTATTGACAACACTGCAAAAAAACTTAGACAGAGGATATGCTTTACTTCTTTTAAATAATACCTATTCATTGCATTCTACATGTTCACTATATTCTTTATGAAAAATAAACTATATCTCTACCTCCATTCTTAGATAATAGCAGAACACTAGATAATACAGAGCCCTAAAAGATGTCAAGTTTACTAGTCATGAGAAATTTGGATCTCTTCACAAAGAACTTGTGCAATTGTATGTCTACTCTTTCTGCAGTGTGCATAGGTTTATTTGTTGAGCTCTTTTATCTTTACTATTCAAAACTTCAACTGGGAATCTGTTATATGCAAAGAGCAGTGTTTTCCTGTAGAATTAAAAAAATTAATACATAATACCCAGAAATCGTCCTTAAGGAGTATGTGTTATGCGTTCTCTTGAGAAATATAAAAGCGGAACATGGATCAGAAGAAGCACAGAAGAAAAATGATTGCCGAAAAGAACATAAAAGGATTTTAGAATTTCTTAGCATGGTGTGCATGTTATGAGAGAACACCCAGAAGGTTTCATGAAATAGGTACAATTTTTGTGAGGCCTGAAAATTTTCTAAAGTCACATCGAGTCTGATATTACATTTTAAAATAGACTTTATTTAACATAGTCAAATAAAACAATGTGTTTTAATTGGAATTTTGGATTTTGATAGCATACAACTTTTATCGAGGCTTTTTAATAATTTTATTTACATTTAACTCCTTTTTTAATAGTATATTTTACATTCTAGAGTTGCTTCGTATCTATAACAAGCATATGATAAATAAGTCTGTAAGTATTCTAAGGGCTGAAACCAAACCATCTACTTATTTTAAGTCCTTCATAATACCAAGTAGAATACTAAGCACATAAACATTTTTTCTCAAAGTGTGATTCAAAAATCACCCACATCAGAACCATCTAATGTACTGTTCAATGTTTAGGTTACTAAGCCTCATTCTAGATCACTTGAATTAAAGGATTTAGAATTCCTAATAACAATCTCAAGTGATTCCCAGAGAACATTAAGCCTTAACAACCACTAATACAAAGACTCTTAAGTACACACTTATTGATTGATGCAACAAGATGATATTGCTTGAACTTTCAAAGTCATTGTCTTGCCAATCTAATTGGCATCTTTTTCAAAATGAGCATATAAAAGAACATTTCTATTCTGAAGGAACTGCTAAGTTATGATGAAAAAGCTGTCTCGAAATTTAAACTAAATACTTCAGGGAAAGATGCTGAAATGAAGAAGACAAAAAGAAGACAAGTAAATGAACAGAAAATTCTGATTCCATCTGCTGTACTACAACTCCCAGCTAGTTCCCCTATTCTTGTGCCCAACCCCAGAACTGAAAACAGTGTAGGGGAACACAAATGAATTCATAAAATCTTAATCACTTTTATTAATATTCTCTCTTGAATTTGGAGATATGTGGACAAATAAATGAGTATGCAGCCTTGGAAAAGTCAAGAAAAAGAAATCTGAGTAAGAAAATTCTAGATACCTCCCTAGGACCTCAGCAGATGATATAAACTACCTAAATTTCCCCAAATAATATGCTACATTTCGCTATGTGTATCTGATTGCAGGAGAAGGATAAGCCAAAATCAACTACAGTGGGACACACCCTTGAATTAGGTCAAAGATATTGTCTAGAAGACAGAATGGAGTCCAGCTCTCTACCAGCAAGGGCTATACTCAGCCCCAGTGCAGATCTTCTTCACCAAATTTACAAGGTCACAGGTCAGAAAAATGGGTAAAAAAAAAAAAAATAAAAGAACAAAGAAAGAAAGAAAAACAATACACAGACTTCAAAGAGAAACTAGTAAAAAAAAAACTTTTCTTCAAAAATAAGTCTCAGTGAAAAATATATCTACTATAGATTATGTCAAATAAAAACTCTGGATAAAGTCACCCTAGTAAATATAAACAAGAACTGTCAAGATGTGCAAATAAAAGAGGAAGTGATGGGGTTGGAATAAATGAAGGAAAGAAGGTGAGAGAAAGAAGAGACAAATATAACAAAAAAAAAAAATTTCTATTCTGGAATTAAAAGCATTCCAAAGAACAGAAACAACTTACCCAGGTGAGCTTCAAGCTTTGGAAGAATTTCATAGGAACATAAATTTTATAAGACAGTATTAAAGGATATGAAGACAAAACAATAGAAGAAGTGAAGGGAAATTGCTTAGCCCAGATAAAAATCAAACCAAAACATTTATGTATCAAAATATGTTAAAATGGTGGATCTCACTGCCACAGCCTCAGAAGCTTTAAAAATACCAAGGTCTGGATTACCTCACTATTTATTGGTTTATAGTTCTAGGGTACATCCCAGACCCTGAGATTTTACAAAGCTTTACAGGTGATTCTAATATACAGCCAGGATTGAGAACTACAAGAATTAGAAAAACTAAAAATATGACACACACATATGAAAACTCAAATAATAGAAAGAAGAGCTTAAAATTTAAAAATTTGAACAACCAGAAAGTATACAACAGAGAAGAAAGAGGCTCTAACATAAAGATAACTTGTGTTCCTGAGGTAGAGACTCTAAGAGGTAAGAAAACAGTGACCAAAAATATAATAAATGAACACTTTCATAAAATGAAGAAATAAATAAAACTGAAGATCAAAATTATACATTATATCAGAAAAACTTTATATAGAACAATCAGCATCAATGAATCTATTAAATTAATTACTCAACATTAAGGATTAATTAGTAAATAAATATAAGGCATTCCTCTAGAGAAAATGAGTCATTCGCAAAGGGTGGGTTTGGGGATGGGGAAGAATAAGAGTAACAGCAGAATTCAGCAAAACATTTCAATTGGAAAGTGTAATGTGACCATATTTTAGCTAACTAACATTAGCACAAATAGCAATTAGGTTTTGTCAAACATAAAAATGAAATAAATAAAACAAGGAAACACAACACCAATAAACCATGTTTAAAAGATCCAATCATTCATAAAATCAAGACTATCACTTCAAGACTGGTTGTGAGCCGCAATTTCATGTGTATGGAAAGCTAAGACTAAAGAACTAAAGAAGGTATCAAGGTAAAAAATAATAAATCTCATTTTTACTTTATCAATAGAAATAAGAATAAAGTCAAAGCAATAGAACATTTCACTATCTCATAGTTTTCATACCCCTAAATATTCTGGTCACTTTACTATGAATAATTTCTTTCTCTCTCTCTCCTTTTTTTTTTTTTTTTTTTGCACTTTGTAGAAAAGGAATTGATAAATTTATTCTGTAAAGGGGCAGATAGTAAATATTTTAGACTTTGTGGACCAAAAATTTCTTGTCAAAACTTTTCAACTCTGCAGTTATGGCAAAAAGCAGCCATAGACAATCTGTGTGGCTATGTTAAAATACAATTTTATTTATAAAAACTGAAATTTGTATTTATATATTTTTCATGTGTCACAAATATTATTTAATTTTTTTCAACTATTTAAGAAGGATAAAACCATTGTTAGCTCATGGGTCTTATCAAAAAAGGATATGAGCCAGATCTCACCCTCACCCATCAGCTGTAGTTTGGCAACCTATAATTTAGACCAATGCTTTTCATCTTCAGCACAATTAACATTTTGGGCTGGATAATTTGTTATTGTGGAAAACTGTCCTATGCATTGTAATATGTTTAGCAGCATCTCTGCTGTCTACTTACTAGATGCCCATAGCATCCATTAGACATTACCAAGGTCTTCTGGTAAGAACCATAGTCCCAGACTATTAATCCTATGTGCATTAAGCATAGATAATTCTAGATGTAAACTTTATTAACAGATAATTCAGAGGGACTCTTCCCTCTGTTTGACACTAACTTCATCAGAGCATAATATAATTACTTTAGCTGCTGTATCTAACATTCAGATCAACGTAAGATAACTAAATCTACACCACTCCCCTTTTTCAATTCACTAGAACCAAGTGAATCCTCCAATCTATACTATTTATTATGAGATTTTATAATACCATTAATAATAACTCCATTGTGAGCAGAGCAGTTCTCACCACTATTAGTTTAAGGTGCAAACCTATAAAGAACAAAATGGTTTAAGCATTATCAGATCTAAATTGTAGTGGTTTTCTGATATGGTTAGTGAATATGATTTTTTATTGACATATGATAGCCTATGGGTTTCAGGTATACATAATACTGATTAAATATTTGTTATACATTATGAAATGGTTCCCATGATAAGTCTAGTCACCACCTGTTATTATACAAAGTTATTATAAATTATTGATTATATTCCCTAGGCTGTACATATTTTGAGTAGAACTTCATCTGTTTGGTGAAATCAAGAAATGTTAAGCACATAAAGAGAATTCTTGTGATGAGAGAATTTAAGAAAAAAGAACATGGTAAAAAGCTACAAAAGCAAAAGCTAAGTTGTTGTGGAAAACAAAAACACTGTTTTGCATGTGCGCTTGAGTGTGCATGTGTATTTCTACGAGTGAATTTGTGTATGTTCCTCAGAGTTCCTCAGACTTCTGGGCAAAAAAAAAAAAAAAAAGCATTAAATAAATCCTTATTGATTGGCATCATTTGTATATTGCAACACCAACAATTCAGATAACCTTCCTTTTTGTTGTTTTTATCATTCCTTACAACTAATATTTTAAATGGGCTTTACATTTCAAATTTGTCTCTAGTCTAATCATACATGCATAGATTAATAACTTCATTCATGTATTTCCTTAGTATTAAATGAGAAGCAACTATGTTCTAAGCATTGTTCTTGGTACTGGTGACCACCATAAAAAATATAGAAAAATTATTTTTGTACAGACTTATAGACTAGCAGTGCAAATAGTCATTATGATGTCATCATAAAAGTCTTTCAATTTAAGATCAGCAATAAGTTTTCCTTAAGAATAGCAGCCTTCTTCTTTTGTCTCTTGCCCTTTACTACCCCTTTTCCAATTTAATTCCATGTAACGAAAGGAAATGTGATGAATTTTCCTTTCCTTTCTTCCCTAGTTAGAGGAGATGCATTACCTCTTATGTTTGATGATCAAGCAATCAGCAGTGTTTAGAGTTACCTGAGGTTCTACATGTCCTACTGATAAAAAAAAAATAGCAATATGAACATAGTAAAAATCATGAGGAAAAATGCTAAAATATGCCAACTTCAGATCATAAAAAACACATTTTCTTTTGAAATAGTCCTCATTGTGTCAATATGACTCTGGGACTTTTTCCAAGGAGAGTTCTTGGCCAGAGTTATCTGGAGTTCATGCATATATTTTACTTATAATTTAAAGAATCTAAGAGTATTCTTCAGTAGTTCTCTAAAATTTTGGAATAATTGAGGTCAGCATGGAATCTGCTGGATGAGAGAATCCATCCACACCAGGAAAATACAATAGAAAATAAATTTAAAACCATGGTTCAATGGACAGTAAAAATCAATGATGAGGAAATGGACCATTTTTGCCTCAGAGATTTTTCACTGCTCATTGAGTCAAGTCCACTTGTTAATGGTTAACTTGGCATTTTTTCCACTTTGGTAAATCTTTCCATGTTAATTATGATCACCTGCTATAAACTGTCCATGAGGCAACTCTGCTCTGGTTGTGTTGGTAGATAAGAGACACCAGTTTCCAACCTGATATTGAATTTCAATTACTTTTAGAACAAAAGACATTTCTCAGGCTCATATTAATTGACCGTGATGTCCTCCAGCTGTACTTGAATGGAGCTTCAGAGATCCTTCTCAATAAAAGGTTCCATGCAGCTATTATACTATACTGATTAAAATTGGTCTGTGAAATAAAAGAACTTTTCTCTCCTTTTGAATATACCGAAGATTAGTACTTTAGAATTACTCAGTTTAATGGTATGGTTGTAAAGGAACAACCCTTTTACCATATACTTATAAAAGAAATGGAGAAGTTTCATTGATAAATAAGACCGGTGCTCTCCTGAGTCAAGTACAAGAGATGTAAATAATTACATGTGGTATAGTGTGTTAAATGGCATGCTGTAGATATTTATAATTAGCAGATAAATAGCTACTGAAGATGCATTAAAAAGAAAGAGAGATAAATTATGCTTAGAAGACTTCACAGAAGTAAAATTAGCCATGAGAAAGATTTTATAAGCTGGACTAAAGGATGTGTATTACAAACATGGAATATGCATTAGAGTAAAGCTCCAAGGTGGATAATTTGATGAGGCTAGTATGGAGGTGATAAAGTATGTGAAGAAAGAAATGAAACCTAGTTAAAAGTAATGGTAAGACTAGTATGCTATTGGGGAAATATTTACTATATATTATAGAAAATGGCATGTAAATGGAAATTTTTTGATGCAGAGGAGCTAACACAATCACATTTTAATTTATAAATTTTATTCTAGCTGGAAAGATGATGAAAGAGTTTTAAGAGCTATAAGAACAGAGGCTGGGATCTAGTTAGAGGTTATTATAACAGTCTAGGGAAGACATATACAGAGTTTGCTTTTAACAGAAATAGTAAGGATAAGGAGGAATGGATTGTCTTGAGAAGCATTTAATTAACCTAGGTACCCAATGGACTCTGGGAACGGATGGTAGGAAGTAAACTAGAATGACATATTCTGTCATGTGTAATTGAGTGACCAATCAAATAATTAACTAGGAGAGATTAATGCAGAAATATAAAATTTGAGATCCAGGGTAAAGAGGAGAAGTATGGCAAACTTAATTTTAACGTGACAACTTAAAGATATTAAGAACCTTCCAAGGAGAGATACTGAATGAAAAAAATGAATTTACAGATTTGGACTCTGGTTGAAGGGCTGTGCTACAAAATTACTTAGGAAAAACAATAATTTCAAGGTTAAGAAAGAACCAGAAAATACATTACCAAAAATTCAAATAGAAAGTAGTATTTCAAGGAGGAAAGCATATTAATGAGGAATCAATTTATGGAAGAAAATGGTAGCCTATCTAGGACTTAGAGTAAAAATTAACTGGTAGTCTTAGCCAGAACTGTTTCTTTGGGAATTATGGAGTGGGGCACAAGCAAAAGACTGAATAAGGAAAATGTGGTCCACTAGAGCTATGTACAAATTAGGATTCTTTGTGATGAAAGCAACAGAAATCCAACACCAAGTAGTTTTTGTATGAGCTGGCTTATAATATTACATAATAGAAATTTAGAGGCAGGCTCAGAATTATTTAATTCAGCATTTCAATGTAATCAGGGCATTTCTCTTTGATCCTTGCCGTCTTCAGCAGGCCTCATTCTAAACTTGGTTCCCTTGCATCTTGAAGACAGATTATAGGTACAGATTTCTTCATTTTATATTCCAGAAAAAGTTTGCCTACTTGCTTTAGGCAAACTTAGGAAACATGTTTACCTCTATATCATTAACAATAACCAGGGAAAATAAAGGTTCTGTTAAACAGAATCCACCTCTGAAGATGAGCCTGATGCAAAGTTGAATAGAATTCTGTCAGGAAAAAGTAGAGCCATATGTTGGGTAGGCAACCAGGCGTGCCCACTGTAACCCATGCAATGGAAGAGAGGTCATTCCACAGACTCGTAACTAAAGGGGAAACACAAGTAGCTTTATAATGTTATGCTTTTGTTCTTTTTCCTATTGAATTATGAAATTTGAGCATGTTTCTATGCTGGAGGAATGTGTTAGGGAGGGACAAGTAGAGCTTAGAGAAGAGACATTAAGATCAATAGAATTAAGCTTTGATGACAGGAACTAATGAAATTAATGGTGCAGATGGAGAAATCACTGCAGAAGAAAGAAACTGGTGAGTAGTTGTGTTTAGGGTCTGAGGGAAAGTTGTGGATGAAGAAGACAATGTTTATTCAGGAGAGTCTTTATTTTTCCTGTAAAAATAGAAAAGGGCAGAGTCTTTGGTTAGAGTGATGGGTAAGTAAGTGGGTGCTAAGCATGAGTTTGTAAGAAAAATTCCCTTTTCTGCTTCTACTTGTAATCCTTTTTCCAGTTCTAAATTGGAGTGTCAGTGTAATGCCCTTAACCCTCCAGAATGCTCTTTGGCCCACCTGTCTCACAATTACGCTCTAGGGCCACTTTGGTGCTATCAGTTTTAATCCCCTGCCCTTCTCTGTCTGCTTTAGCGCCTTCTGATTACCCTAATTTCCTGCCCTTTGTCTCTCTTGCTTTCCCTCTGGTGCTTTCTGCTCACATCCATATATCTACACTGTCTTCTGTCATGACCTTCAACCCACTGTCTGAGAGAAAGCTAAAGATTCCATTTGAAGAGGATGAAAATAATCATTTTATCCAAAATAGCTTACCACAGAAAGAAAAAAAGGGAAGCTGATTGTAACAAATGCAGCCAAAAATACCAGGAGAATAACTTTTGTCATGAATATATTATGTAGCACTCGGTAAATACTATATATATATATATATATATAGCACTCGGTAAATACTATATATATATATATATATATAAATGCTAAAGAATTTATTAATACAAACTAAAATTATACAGGTTAAAATGAAATTTCATTTCAAAGTAATGTAGTAATTATAGCATTAAGTAGTTAATGATTTTATTTTCCTCATCAGTTCATAACTTTGATTTACTCAAAATTAGTGGCAATCCATGCCAGTAACTTCCTCATCTGCTAAAATATTTTTTAAAAAAATAGTAAAATGCTTCTCTATTTTATGAAGGATTTTCATTTTTGCAAATACTATTATTCAATATGACATTATAGAAACAACTTGATTTTTCAGTTACAGTAAGTATTTTTTTTAAATAGACAAAAGACTAAATTTTAGAGTGGGCCAGTTTTGCTTTCTTTTTATAGGAAATGAACATAGACTCACTCTCCTTTAGTAGTAGCATGACCTATATAAATGTGAGTAGCTGCGATTTTCTCATTTTCCCCAGTGAGAGAGAGAAATATACCCTCCCTTATTGCCCTCTTGCTGCCAAAAAAGGGAAAAAAATGATCACAGGAGCTTTGAATACAATTTTTGTTGAGCTTGTTTTTTCCCTCACCTTAGGTGACCAGATCGATAGACAGTCCAGTAGCTGAGAAAAAATATCAGATGACTGGAACACTGCCAGAGGCAGTTTCTCTGTTTCAGCAACAGTCCATTATGATATTACAAAATTTAGAATAAATGATATATAAGGAGACACTCATATCTCACTAAATTCAACAAGGGAAATGTCGATATTAAAATGACTCATAATAATACTAATGTCAGAATCACTCTTCCAAAAAGTCCAATATAATAAAATGGACTTTCCAAGGCCCATCTTTAAAAGTTATATGTCTTGATGGACACTAATTAATATATGATAAACACCATGCAATCAGTGCTGCTTTACTGGACTGTAGGGTAAGATGGCCGCTCGCCTTGTTAGGTAGTTAGTCAGGCATGAAGGACCGGAGCCATTGCCCAGCTCTGTAACCATAGAAACTTTCCTTGAAGACCTTCCTTAAGAATGTCCCAGAAATATTTCCCTTTTAGGGTTATGAATTACCTCAAATTCTAGAGCACAAAGGCCATAAAAGCTGCTGGCTAAACCAGCTACAAACGCATGCATAGAAAGTACTGACATAACTTCAGCCTCATTATATCATCATTATAATATCATGACTATGCCTGGAAGTTCATAATCTAATAAAGGACTGAATTCTAGGTAACAACATGTGCATGAGGCAAAGTTATATAGCAGCCAACTGCCAGTCAAGGTGACCTCACATACAGATCATCTAGGCCCTCCCATCACTGCTCAAATATAAACAGACCTTCCCATCTCTGCATGTTACAGCTTTCCTGGCTGGAAACCCACCCCTCCCCTTAAGGTGTACTCCTATCTTATCTCTTTACCTCCTAAATTCTACAGGCCTGCAGCCTACCTTAGCATGGCCCATCTCCTTTTAAAATGTACTTTTAATAAATCTTACTTTTTCTCAATCTTGCTAATCTGTAATTCTTTGCTATGTCAATGGGGAATAACTGAGGAATAACACACAACACCACCACCCACTGTACTCCACTATTTACTATTCTCCACCTTTACCTCCTCCTCCATGCTGCTATGGTGATGCTGGATTTCACATCACCTCAGTGATGACAAACTGACCAACCTTTTTATAGTAAGCAGCATGTATGCAGGGTAATCAAAATGAAATGTCTGGGCCAGAAACCAGTTGTACTGCAGTGGCAGTCTTCCTTCCTCACAAGGGATGTAGCTTCTGAAATTCAACTAGTTCTAAAAAAGGTTGAGGGTGCTATGTCCAACCTTCTTCTCCATTCCAGGAAATGTATTGATCTGTTCAGGTACTCATTTATTCAAGAACATTTGCCAAGTTCCTACACTGGGTAAGGCACTGTAGAAATCAGCAGATCACACAATCTCGGGAAGGTAGGTAAGTGAGCTTGCTTCTGGGCCCAGAATATGCTTCTGCATTTTATTCATTTGACTTTTACTAGTTTTAGAAAATTCAACTAAGTTCTTATCTTTTCTTACTTGATATCACTCTCCCATCTTCCAAAAATTCTGAGAGGTATCTATCTTTCTTACATGTATTTATGTTCTAATTTCTACTACAATTTCTAAGTTAAATAATAATGACAGTTAATATGCATTATTTACCTAATGCCTGTTATAGCACTAAGTGACGTTTTTGCATGATTTCATTCAATTCTTGCAACAACTATTCTTATCCCCATTGAGACTGACTTTCTTTGGCTATGATACTTCCTCTGTGGACATGGGTGGTTGTGGGGGGGTCCATAGGGCTCAGAGTGTTTCTTATGAGACAACCATGTGGACACCACAGACTGTCTTAGGGCTAGTAGTTTAATCAACGAGATTTGGGTCATGCCTTTGGTAAGCACATTAAAACCTTTTGAAAAAAAATCAGTGGCCCAGCTTTCTATACTTTCTAACTTTAACTGATCATCTACCTTCCTGTGAATCTAAGAATCATGCAATCTTACCTTATATGCCTGTTTAGTTCAATTACTTTAAAAAGATTTTCCCAACTTATTCAACTATTTTTATAAATCTTTATATTCATCACCCTAGAATTTGAGAGCATTAAGTATAAAATTATTAGTTACTCAATGCCTATTACATGTATTGAATTATTCAATACTCACAACCACTCCATGAAATACATGCTAATATCCTCATTTTATGTAAGAGGAAACTGAGGCACAGTGAAACAAAATAACCCATTCAGTTTTCACAACAGAAAGTGGTCATGACCAGGATTTACACGAGGGCTATCTGATTCCACAGCCTTTGATCTCTTCACCTTTTTGCTCTGTCCCCCTGTCTGCCCACTCTGCAAAGCTCAAAATAGATTTTAATGTACTTATATAATGAACTTAAGTTGAAAACTATGTCCAGACTCAGCATATAAAAAAATTTCTGGAAGTCAGAGAATAGCCTTGGGACTACAAATCTATATGTACAGTTCTGTATGCAGGGGTGAATCCATATATATCAACGACTCCCTAATAAGTGTTATAGTTTTTTATCCAACTTGCATTGATCTGTTTGGAATAAATTTCAGAGTAAGAAAAGATAGCTTTTCCCAGAAATTCTTCAAGAATGCTAACGCTAGAGAGTTTGCTTTTATAAACTTAAATTTGAAAACACTTGAATGTTGATAAAAAGTGATAGATACGGAATTAAAAAATTTTATAACAAGGCTTAACTCCACAAGTCCTAAAATGATATTCCAGTATTTCCTATAATGAGAAATATACTTTGTCTTAGATGTACCATAAAGATATTATAAATTAACACTGCACAGGCACATATGTTCACAATATCTGATTTAATATTTCCTTGAATAGAAAAGAAACTCATTTCTAATTGTGCTTATATTTAATATTAAACATTTTATAGCAATTATCTGCATAATATATAGATATATTATACTCTATGTAGTAAGTACATACGTAATAACATATATATAATAATAATAAGTAGATCTATTCCAAAACATATGTCTATTTAAAAATTTACATCTAATATTTTTTAATGACCTTAAGTGGACAGTTATAGCATTTTTGTTGTTAATGAAAAATAATTTTAAGAATATCTTTAAAATATATATTCATTAGACAGTTAAAATGTTGTTAATAAGCATTTAAAGCATTCAGACACTGAATTCATTTGCTGAAGATATGTCTGTTTTAATGTTTTAGATCATGCATTATATCTACTTCACTCTTATTTTAGGAACTATGCCAAACTTCTTTCTCTAACGTGAAAAAAAATAAGAGACATAAATATTGTCCTGAAATAGAATGAAAAACTTTGCTGAAGCACAAGAGAAGTTTTATAAAAATGGAGGCTAACTTTTTAATTTTTCGTAATTCAGACATTTATCTTTAATGTCATTAAAATTGCAGTACCTTGTGCTGTGTATTGCATACAGTATTGTATATTAAATTTAAAAATTTTACTGTTACATTTGATTTTTTTCCCCACAAAAGAGAAAACTGGAATTAAAACCCTACAATGAACACAAATTTAAATAGTGCTAGATTTTCATGGCTTAAATACTTTGAAAAACACATGCTTTCAGAAAATTTTTCTATTTAAATGTTATTCTCAATTGAATGTTCTAAAATTACTCTTACAAGAAGAACATTTCATCATTTACTGTTTTTTGGGGAAAAAAACCACATATTCCATGTTCAAATGACTTAAAATATAGTATTAAATATTAATCCATTTTAACTCTACCACAAAAAAAATTCAGTCCCAGTGTAATGAACTATTATTATTTATTTATTTCAAATTCAATTTATTAAAAAATGTGCTCTTTGCCTGAAGGCCTTTGGGAACACCATAAAAACACAAAATCATGAATTAAATTAAATATATCAACAGTCTAATGTCTCATTAAAAAAATAAGAGTTTGAAACAATGCCACACCAAAAAGATATATTCTGTATTTTATGTATACATAATTAAATTATTATAGCTTGCTCACTATCTGGTATCTATTGCGATGAAGATAAGGATTTAGTTGAGTTTTGCTTTTTAATTTTTTTGTTGTTGATAAAGGCTGAGTAAGAACTTTAATTTATTCAAGTAATAAAGTGACTGTGAAGATCCAACAGAAAAGCTATTATGGAGCTTTTCTGGTACACAGAAAAGTCTTTTGGACCTTTCACAGAGGACAGATCCTGAACATTTAGCAGTATTCTTAGCTCACTAGTATTTTTTTTCTTTTTTCTCACTATCTGACTGAATTCTCTGTGCATTTGATTATCTGAAAATATGTAGCATCTACAAAAATGGACAAATCTGTCAGTAAACAGTAAAAGTGGAAACCTCTTTACTTTTTACTTAAGACTTCATAAGACCCCATCTACCCTAAATATCTCCTCTGCTGGTGATATACAGCCCATGAACTGTCAAATGTCCACCTAAAATGGTGAATACAGGAGAAACTGTCTGAAATATTCAATTATGAATAGTATATGTAACATAGGAAAGGAAGGAAGACTAAACTTTTCCACTGGCAAAATTATACAGATGAATTTATCAGATTATCTAGCTTTTATATTGGAAAGGAAAAATTAATATCACATGGGAATGGAACAGGTAGAGTTAGGTTGTGATGATAGATATAAAGAAAGAGCCTTCAGCACTGTTGGGCACTTCTAACAGAGAACAGTGGGAGAAGGTATTTAAACTGGAAGAAAAAAAAAAAAGAAAGTGTACCAAAAGGAAAGAAAAATGTTCAAGAAAATCTCTTTCTGCTTCTCAATTTTGCTTAAGCCTAGCTAACTCTGATTTTTTGCCACATTGGTCTACTCATATAATTTTTACTTACTTTATTTAAATAAGAAAGTTCACATTGCTATTATTAAGAAATACTAACATTATATTTAAAACAATTTATGGCATCTGAGAACCTAAAAAAAAAAAACAAACTAAATATAACTAACAAATAACTAAAAATAAATAAAACCAAGTTATTATAGGTTACAAAAATATTGTACTAAGATGGCTGGCTGTGTCTATATAGAGAAAACTATTCCCATTTGAAAACAGCAAAGAAAATTTAGTATTATCCCAAATGTGGCTTATAATATAGGGGGTAATAAAGATTAGGTTTGAGTTAGAGTAAGTTTTATAGAATCTCAGAGTTTATAGAATGATTTTAAAGGTTGTTGATTCCAGGAATGTAAACTCTCCAGGTCAGAATGACTTCTGTAACAGCTCTACCAAGTTTTCATCCAGAATGCATTTGAAAGCCTTGACAATTGGTGAAATGCTAGATGACTGAATGAACTGACCAGGCTTCTCTCTATTCTCTGATGTTATCTTTTACTGGTCTCCCAGCCACCCATGTTTCCTCTGATTTGCCAGCATAATTGTTGTTCTTCGAATGCACCGAGCCTCAGGACCTTTGCATTTGCTCTTTCTCTATTCCCACCTCTGAGTGCTTTGCTTTCTCCTCTTCTTCAGGTTTCATTTCAAATATCATTTACCAGTGATGTCCTCCTTGATCACTCCAACACTCTCATCCAGCCTATCTTGTTTTATTTCCTTTCAGAGCACACATTGTTATGTCATATTATATATTTAATTGTTTAATTCCTTACTTTAAGATTTTGCTCATTAATTGATGGTCAAATCCCCAATGTTTATACAGTTACTACTTCATAGTTCGGGTTTAGTACATTTATTGAATGAAAGGATGGAATGTGCCACCACAAAACTCTCCAGGTCAGAAACCTGAGTATATTTTACGCTCTATCTTATCTTTAAATGCCCACATTTAATCAATAACAAAGCCCCACTGACTGTACCTCTAAAGAGTACTCTACCTCTCTCTACTGCCACTTCCTAGATCAAAGACCCATCACCTCCTGCTTAGATTAATGCAACAACTTCTAACTGGTAGTAACAGCTTCTAACTCCTTTCTTTAGATTCAGCTTCAGTACATCTATTTTCAATGATGCAGCTAAGTGATGTTTCTAAAACACAACTCTGGCCATCCCCTTCTTTGCTCAAAATTTTGCATCACTTCTCATTTTCCTCAGATAAAATCAAAATACAAATGCTTCTAATTTTTTTTCAGCCTCACCTTTCCCCGACTTCTTTGTTCATTCAAAACATCTGATTAGAGATACCTTCTGCAAGACGTCTTCACCAGTCTTCCTGAACTGCATTAGGTATTCTATCTAGAGACTTATCTAAAATAGACCATATTTACTTTCATGTTGAACTTATCATATTGTATTATATTTTTCTGTTTAATTATGTCTTCGTTACTAATTTGGGACGATAAGCACTCTGAAGTCAAAGATCATGTTTTCATTGTTCATTAATGGGGCTCTAGAGTCTAGCAAAAGTAAATAGTCAATTTGATATAAACTGTTGAAGATGAACAAATTCAAAGCTGAATCTAAGGATTTTACTTTAATCTTGGATTGGTCATTTTGGCATAGTTACAAAAATAGGGTTTATTTGTCTGGAGTCTTTAATTTCTCAGCAGCAGTCTGAAATAGTTGATAGAGTCTGGATAATAAAATTGTGTAGTTGTACAGACTGTACAATCATTAGTTCATTCTTAAATTTTGTACTCAGGACCAACTACATGTCAAGCACTCTTGTAGGTGTTAGAGAGGTGAACGAGATAAATGAGGGGCTTGCTCTCTGTGTTAAAACAGTGTTTAAGGAAACAATGAACAAGTATAATATAAACAAGCATGATCATTTCTGATAGCACTAATTGCTATAAAGAAACTAAAAGAGGATGTGGTGATAGAGAATATCTGGGAGGGGAGTTTTTTTACATAGAATAGTCAAAGAAGGCTTTTCCTCCTCAGTGAAAGAATGAATTTTGATCTGAGTGAAAGTATGAATCTACACATGCAAATTTCTAGGGGTAGGAGAGAAAAAAGGTTGTGTGGGTGGAATGCTAAGACATGAGGTGAGGGGCCATATGAGCGACAGTAATTTTATTTTAAGTTGAATGGAAAACCATTCGAGCATAGTCATCACTTATAAGACCAAAGTGCTTCTACATAGAATCTGATATATCACAAAACTAATATATTGATTCATGTGGCATATGTTTGATACTACTTTTGTTTAGTAACTCACAAATCAATATAATTAGGAGACTAATTATATTCCCTTCCCCTTCATTTTTTTCTTTCTTTCCTTTTCTTCAGTAAGCTTCAAAGTAACTCGCCCTGGGTGAGACAGAGTGATGAAAAACCTCATTCAGTTCAAAGAAACAACAAAAAAAAAAACCCAGTCGAATGTTCATTGCAAACCACAAAATAGACATTGTTTGGTGGATGAGGTTTCCTCTCTTTAGTATCCAGGCAATGACTAACAGTTTTTCTCCAAAGCTCCCACTTTTACAAGAATGAATAAGCCCAAAGCCCTCAGAAAGATAAGTATTACTTTCCTCCTGGTAGCTCAGCTAGTGACTGAGAAGAAAAAAGAAACTGGACAATATTTCAAAGCCAAGACCTATAAATGTGATAGTAGATACTGTGCTTCTGTACTCCGAAATAGTTTGATATCCAAGCAGTTTTTTTATGCTATTCTATGTATTGTCTGCCTTATCCATAAACTCACTCACCTGAGGCGTGCTTGCTTCAAATATGTTTCTGGGTGCCGTCACTCAGCATAACTGCATTCCCTGTGCTTCTAAGAGCAAAGCTGTCTTCATGACCCCACCCACTACTCACAGGCTCCTGTGAAACTGGACCATCAGTGGTCATTTTGCACGAATAGCAATTGTAACAGAGTTCGTTTTGTTTTTGGTTTTTTTGCATATTTTTATTTTCTAGAGATAACTTTCAAGCAACAACAACAACAAACTACTGCAAAATAATTACTTGCCGTTTGAAGCAAAATAGCACATTAAATGCTAATGTAAGGTTCAACGCATTACTTTCTTTCTCATCTCTATTAGGAAAAATGTCACAGGTTAATATATTTGTGCCCCACTGAGAATTAAAGAGGAAACAAAATGCTTAGTGTTTGTAATGAGGTCACGCATTAATGCAGCAAGGTTATGCCAGATCACGTATTATAGATACGGCAGCATTATTTTCCACCGTAGCTAAAGGAGACTCTACTCAATGATGGGCAATAATTTGAGAGATATTTATTTTTGATGTGAAAAGGAAATAAAACTAGAGCATTCTGGGTGATGGAAGCCATAAATAAGATTTTCCCACAAAGGATTAGAAAGCAAAAATACTCCTCTCACAAGCCATATCACCTCGAAGTTCAAGGACCAGGTGAAGACATTGTGATATTTTGTGACAGCTGTGGAATACATTGCACAAACTTCATATGATGAAAAAGCTTTTAGTTCTTGGGCAAAATTACAAGATAAAGTAATCTAAACATTGATATTAGATATATTAAAAATAATTGTAGAGGCAAAAACCCTAAATGGAGCACACCTCCATAAATTTTATCAGCTAAAGTGAACATGGGCTGTTCCTAAAATTAATATTATTGACGAGTTCAGTTTGTTATGGGTTCCAAATCTATTTTGGGAAAAACAACGTGGTTGAACAAAAGTTGAATATTGGCATTTTAATACATAACAATTAATGTAAATTAGAATTTGTATTGGAATCAAATCATTAGTGTTTCAAATTTTGCAAAACCATTTAATATGAAAAATTCTACAAAATAAATATAGCATATCAACTATTTAAAGAAAAGTAGGGCCAGTCTAAAAACATAATTCACAAAAGACATAAATGGCCATGAACTACATGCAACACGTAAATATAAACAGTAATCACAGAAATGAGTGAAGAATTTACGTCATTTTTTTATATATTAATAACGACTAATAAGAATAACTAGTCTATGGCTATGCCACCCTGAACAAGCCGAATTCCATCTGATCTAGGAAGTTAAGCAGAGTCAGGCCCGGTTAATACTTGGATGGAAAACCACCTAGGAAGACCTGGTGCTGTAGGCGTAAAAAAAAAAAAAGAAAAACAAAAACAAAAACAAGAATGACTAGATGCTAGGAATCCACAAGTTTCTTATAAGTGTGATCATTTCAAACACTGCTTATAAGCATCTCCATGTTGGCTGCCTTTGTGGTAGGAAGTTTGAGAATATACATTTAACAGTTTAACTTCTAGTGGTTAATCTTAAATAATAGTAAACAGTGAACATTTGGAAACAACTATAGTATCCCACAAGAAAGGAATACTTTAAACACTGATGTTATATTTGTAGAACAAAATACTACACAGCCATTAGAATCAATGCTATGTTTTGATGGAGGTGGGTGGGGGCATTTTCATTCTCAATCCTGATGTCTCTTTCCAGGAAATTTAGCTGGCTGACACTCCTGGCTTCTTTTCATCTCCTTACAACGTCTTACCATGGAGAAATAACAGACTTTAAATAGTGAGTGTGGGAACAGGAAAAGGGTATATTTATTGCCCCGTCAACACATTAACATAACGGAAGAATTTTTAAAGTCATAGAAGTGTATTGCTAAGTAGAAAAAAGATAGATACAAAAACTGTCAAGTATAAGGCTTTATGCAAAATATTTGAACAATATTCATCTTTCATAGAGTGATGAATGCTCCATATTAATTTCTTGCACTTTAGTTTGTATGTATTTTCCATGTTTTCTGCAATTAGTTTGTATTATTGTTTCTAATGTGATTGAAATGTTACTTTAATGAATTATTGCAGAATTCTGGAATTTTATTTCCCAAGGGTTATACACAGAAGAGTAATTGTCTGGGTGAAATGATAGCCCTGATTCTATATGAAGACAAAGCAATAGGTTCGACCTGCTTTAGTCCATCTCAGAACTTGTATCAGTCACCACATAGATGATGGCTCCTGGGTGAAAAAGATATTATTATTGACAATTTTACCATAGGAAAACTGCACACCTTTTAATTTTCTAGTGTGTTTATTATCTGAGCAGAGCTTTGGGACATAATGGCTTTTTAGTCAGATTTATCTAAGGCTTTTTCTTGGTGTATTTGGATATTCAGAGGTTCAATAAGATGCTTCGGTTTGTGTTAGAAGGCAGAGATTTCTCTCCAAAAAGCCATTCTTTAGAAATACATTTTGTTCATTAGCCACATGAAAAGACTTTGACAGTTAGCATTTTTTTCTTTCCTGAATGTTTGCATATTTTATAGTATGATCACAACTCCAGACTGAAAAATTTGAAGTAACTCCCCATGAAGAGTTATTTCTCCCTTTGCTCAACCTAGCCCAGCTCTGTCTGGTAATAATCTCTCACAAACACACATTTTTTGTAAATGTGCACTGAACAAATTTAAATTTTAATAACTCTGGGTACACACGTGTCAAAAACAAATTATGAGCATATAAGAGCATAATTAGCAAAGTTTAAAAACAGCACATTTAAAAAATTTTAAGCTTCTACACAACTGCCATATTTTATGATATAGTCAATCTAATTTCCCAGCCTTTTGAAGACTTTTTCCATTTGCTGCTGCATGATTTCAGAAATTGTATGCATAAGCCTGTCTTGTGCTCTTGCAAAGTATTTAGCTATAAAGTATAAATCACAATTTAACATGCTTGTTTCCCTACTATTCTTGTTCACAGAAGTTGGAATTTAAACTTTAAAAGACATAAACCTATTGCAATGGTAACATTTACAACTTTCTTTCTTAAAATATGGAAGTTTTCTTATGAGACTTCTTATTAGAATAATAGATTTTTATATTTGCAGCCAGTATCTGGTTTATGTTATATATGAGCACTACCAATGCACAGGTGCTCAACTGCACATTTAATAAGAAATTTCAGCAATTAGATTCGGTCTCTCTCCCTTTTGACAAAGTGTATTTCAGGCCTAAAGAGTACAGCTGTGCAGTTTGTGCACAGTTTATACATCTCCAGACCACAACGCCACAGCAGGCCACCCATACAGACCACGAGGTGAATAGTATTCCCCAGAGTCATTTTTATCTTTTCTACATGTGTACCAGATACCAGATTTAGCCCCAAAGGGCATAAAAACATAGAGTTAAAAACTAGCCAGCCTAATGACAGAAGAATAAATTCCGGTGGTGAGGAGAATCAGATATACCCAGAGAGGTCCTTGAATAGTAAAGAGTGATTGAGATTCTCACCCTTCCTAATAGCAGTATAAGAACAGATCTAAACTGAAATAGAATTACAAGTAGATGTGTACAGCATTAAATAATGCATATGGCCAAAGGAAGGACAGGAGGAGAAAAAGGGAATGGGTACAAATTGACTGTTATTTTGTGTTGATTACTGTTTTAGGTGGTGTATAATTCATTCATGTAACAATCTTATAGCTATTTTATTCATGTAAATTAGTTTTGTGGCTTAAATAATTATAGAAATAGCAAAGTTATTATTAAAGAATGTACATAATGATGTAAAAAAGAGAAAGAGGCAACAAATGGGGGAAAAGAAAGTCCCTTTCTCTAAGGTTTATCTGATATTGAGTCCAGCTTGGTCAAAGGAAATAAGTTCTTTGTCGTTCTTATTCTTTTCAATTATAGTGACCTGAAAAAATTCAAATTTTCTCAAAATGATACAAATGATTGCCTTCCCACTAATGGGAATATGCTTATTTGGTTAATTTTGCTATGTTGAAATAATCTTAGACTTTCATTTCAATATACAATTAAAAGCGAGTAGCGAGGAAAGAAACAGTAACTCTCAGTTTATTTTTGCATTAGATTCTGCCATGGGTCCTGATGTTTGAGGTTAAAAGAGTAATAAAACACAAGGACTATCATTCATTCCTGTTGAAAACAAGACTAATCAGGAATCAAAGTCTGGAAAATGAAAAAGACTGCCTGGTTAATTTATATGGTCTCAGTATATTCTAAAGGGCATTAAAGTGACCCACACCTTCATAGTATCTCCTTTTTTATATCTAAATCCATTTAGGTATACTATTCTTATGAAAATTTAGTTAGCCAAGGAAGGAATGGGGTTGGTGTAATTTTCTCTGTCTGCACTTTCCCTCAGGTTGTTAATGACAAATGCATTACAGTTATTTATTACAAATAGATTAAAGGTGTTGGTATGGTTCAATTCATAGCAATCTTATACTTTAGAAAGTATTAGGAACTGGGCTTCTTCCCAGTGCTGACAATGTACATGATTGCTTTCCAGAGGACCATATCCCTCAGGAGTACATTTCTTTATGTTTATTACTTTAAAAAATGAAGGTACCATCTGCTCTTGCTTCATACTTGTTTAAATTGTTTAGAAACTCAGGTCTTAATGAGAATAAGTATGGTGTACTTCCATATAGTTAATTTCATCTGTAAATAATTAGCTATACGGACCTTGCTTTTAGCCCTGCAATGGACACTGATGAATATAAAATGCTCTGTAGAAACAATATGTTTTCCAGGACAGATAGAAATGTTAGGTCTCTCCAAGTGGTCTGATGCAGCAACAGAAAAGTAGTTAGTTTATATCTCAATGTCATAAATATTCATACATGATAAAAGTAAAATTATTTGTGTTAATTTATACCATACAATGTTAAATAAATACTCACACATATAGACAATCTACTTAATCTTCTGAAACAATTTAAGACAGGTGGGAGACAAGGTCAAAAGACACATTATGTAGATATGATAATAATTAGGCTATGTCTGTAAATTATTCCATGAGAAATAAAATTATTTAAAATATAGTTTCAGGCTATAACGTCCTCTTTAATAGCTAAACCATACAAATGGGCAATAACAAATAAATGAAATGTACAAAATGTTATAACAAAAATTAAATGGACTGTAATTGATTTTTAATTTTGAATCCATGAATATTCTAAAATTATATACAAAAATTTAGAGTTTTCATATATCTGTACATCTTATAGGGGGGTCCATCCAAAGGTTTTATTGGTTTGTCAAAGGGTCTCCTCTCTAAATGTATAAATTGTTATTTCATGTCAAATTAAATAAATACAATGCATTTAATAAAATATTTTTTAATTATTCAACTGTTTTTAAAGTTTATTTAAAATATATCACTGTTTAAATACACCAGGTATGTGAAACTAGATTCAAAATAAAACATCTGTCTTTTTTTTTAGAATGGCAAATTACGAGGGAACACAGAGAATAAAGGAAGATTGTTATAAGTGTTCAAACTGTTAGAAAAATAGACCAAATAAAACTAAAGCTGAACATTTGTTATATGAATACTTCCCAGCAGGAAATATGCATCAGGTTCATAACTCTGGTACAATATTGTCTGATTCATATATTTAAAATAACAACAGGTTTGATTATAACATGTTGCTTTTGAGGCATTCCTGCACAGATATATTAGGCTAATAATTCAATTTGGCATCATCGTGTATATACAAATTACTGCATAAATTAAAAGCCAGAGATAGAGTGGCTTAGTTCCTCTTGTTTCCAACACTTTGTTTCTGTTGATGTTAAAATTATTTTAGTTCCTTCAGTTAAATGACTATGTTGCCATGTTCATGTTCATAATATTTTCACATTTGACAAATTCTGTATTAACAAGGAGAAAATTATACCATATATCTGAAGACAAAGTGAAGATGTATTTTATATAACCATACATTTCAAACAGATTTAAGCATTTGTAAGCAACACACTTACCTGAGGGCTTAGTGGGGGAACAGGGTGATGTGTGGAATATTACACAATTATTACGGCTTTGCCATTTCTGATAAGTATAAAAACAAATACCTAGTATACGTTCAGAATAATTTTAGCAGATGCTTCAGTGAGAATAACTGAGAAAGCAGTTTAAGTATCCACATTCCTTGTTAAACACATTCTTACTTAGCTCTGAGCCACTTATCTCCTCCTCTTGGCCCACTCAGGCAGGGAGGGCTTTCTTCTTTATTAAAGTGCCCTAGGACATTTATTGTAATTATATAACTCCTTAATCTCCTCTAATATTATCTGTCCCAGTAAATATTACTGAAAGAAGGAATCTGATCCTTTAACACAGCTGGCTTTTACGTATAATCTAATGCTATAGAGACACAGAACTTGCTCGCGATCTGGCATGACTTTCAACAAGAATGTTTGAGTGTAGGTTGAACCCCGAATTTGATAGAGAGTGTTTTCACATATAGATCTAAATATACATCTGTATCAAAAAATACTATAGATATTATGTTTATTCTAATTCTTGTTCAAAATATTATTTCATACCATTCATCACTTTGAGCAACCAAAAATTAATTTGTATAGAATTTTAGAGACTAATGTTTATTTTAAATTTTTACTCCAAAGATTTTCTAAAACATGTTTCATGGAAAGTGCCCCCATAAGGCTAGGGTAGATAGCGGAATATAAGAAAAGAAGAAAGCAAGGCACAAGCAGAAAGAATACAGTTCTGTTTTATGTATTAGTCTTTCCTGTAAGCTTTTCCTTGGTTTGAGTTTTACAGATGATAATTTTTTAAAACAGTGGTCTGTTTCAATTTCTTTTATAGATGAGGCCTAAAGAGGCTGAATAATACGCCCAAAGTCATATGTCTGGGTAGTGGAAGAACTTTTTCTCCATTTTAAAACCATTAAAATTGAATTCAGTGTCCTATGGCACTAGTTTTGTAAATTATAATATATTCATTACTTAACTAAAATATTGGATCAGATGTTAACATCTTGTTATTCTAGTGACTTCTACCTATAACCTTACTCATAATGTGCAAGCTATTAAATGCACAGAATCCTGGGTGCATTACTAACCCCAGGAGAGGGACTCAGAGAAAACATGGAACTCTTTTAGCCACAGTGAAATTCACCCTTCAGCACCTGCATAAGGCTCTTTATAAGCATCTCTGGGTTTAGACTACTGCTCTCTACTTCTCCCAGAGCTTGCTGGAAGATGCTTAATTTGTATAAGCTGGTCAAATGTTCCATGGATTCTCATTGAGTTTACAGATTTTGATACTGAGTAACAAGATGAAAATGAATATCGGTATGCCCTATGTTACGGAGAAGAAAGGTGTTTAGGAAATAGAAAATATTTCAAATAATACCATCTATTGCCTGCCTGTTAAATCATTTTATTGTTATATTTTTGGTTATTTTGAAAATTAATAGATTCAGTAATACTATATAATAAGCAGAGTTACTCTAATTGATAAGACAATGGTATTAAATGTGCTTCTATCTACGGCATGATTCCTAAACTTTTAATGTTCTCGACTATTTTAAGTGAATTTTCCACTCAAATGGCTAACCTTGTAATCAGCTCTTCATTCTGCTTCTGTAGACATGCTTGCCACATAGGCCGAAAGGCAGGGTGACCTCCAGATCAACTCAAGACTCACCTTCCTCTTTGCCTGTTCTGTCTAGATAACAGGTATTTCCTCTTCGCTTGTTCTGTCTAGATAGCAGATGTATTCCCTTTGCTTGTTAAGCCCTATAAAAGTAAGGTTACCCTTGATCTCAGGGCCCAGATCTTCAGAGTGCTAGCTCTTCTGGGACTGCCGGTGTAATAAACCTGAGATCTCCAACTCTCTGAGTGGTTCTTGGTTTCTCACTGGACTGATTTTTCTGCAACAAAAGTATCTCAATGGCTCTGGATCTTCTTTTCAGAAAAACATCTGACTGCGCATGTACACAATTATTTAACTTAATTTTAATGGATGTTCTCAATGAAATGGTTGCTGTGTGGTTTTAGTATTCGCCACTCTTAAGAGACTCGGAACTCAGATCTTTGGAAGGCAACATTAACTAATTATAAACCTTATTAACTACCTTTTAAGCATTCTTTCATTTTATCTTTACAATGACCTTAATGTAAGTCCTGTTTTTATCCCCATTATATAGGTAAGAAAACTGGAGTTAGAAACTTAAAAAAACTTGCCAAGATCATGAAACATATGAGTAGCAGAGCTGGGAATTGAACCCTGGTCTGTCTAGTTCAGACACGATCTTAAAGCTAATGTATTTAAATAATGAAATGCATCACCTATTTAGATAATTATTATTTTGTTAATGTGGAAACATCTGAAAGAATATAATTTGATACTCTCTCACACTCCACATTTTCATTTCCCAATGTCTAAAGTCTTAAGTTACATTAGTCTTGAAGGTGTCATCTGCCTAATTCTTCCTAATCTTTAAATCAATTCAACAATCTTTAAGTGTATCATTCAGTGACACTAAGTACCCTCAGTGTTGTGCAATCATTCCAAACAGAAACTCTGTTCCCATTTAACAATAACTCCCTATTTTCCCCTGCTTTCAGCCCCTATAATCTTTATTCTACTTTTGTCTCGATGAATTTTTCAATTCTAGGTTCCTCATATACATGGACTTATACAATATTTGTCTTTTCTTCTCTGTCTTATTTTACTTGGCATAATGTTTTCAAGGCTCATCAATGGTGTAGCATGTAACAGAATTTCATAACTTTGTAAATAGATACATATTTCATTGTATATATACTACACTTTGTTTATTCATTCATCTTTCAATGGACATTTAAGTTATTTTCATCTTCTTACTATTGGTAATAAAACTGCTATGAACATTGATGTATAAGTATATTTCAGTTCCTTCTCCAATTTTTGTATGTACTTAAAAGTAAAATTGATGGATTACATGGAAATCCTATTTAAGTTTTAAAACTTTCCTGTTTTTTTTTTTCATTTTTTTCCTGAGCAATTTGTAAACTAGCCCCAGTCATCTTCACCCATAAAGCCTCTGCTTTACCTCTCAGTACTAATAATATTTAGAATGTTCTTCAACTCTTTATAATAAAAAGTAACCATTATACCAGTAGTACTTGCTATGTGTCAAGTTTCATTCTAATATTTTTAATTTTACTACCAAATTCACTAAGGTGATATTTGTCACAAAGTAAATACATAGTACATATTTATACCATAACATTTTTTCTCCTTCTCTGCCTTCTTGTGTTTATTTTAGTGCATTTTTTTTTTTGGTCTGAGTCATTATTTTAGACTGAAAAATTTAGGAACCATTATCAAAGGAATTAATACATTCATTGGCTCTCTTACAAACAATATAGAGACATTGGACATTAGTGGATAGAAGGAAGAAAAAGATTTCATTCAGCTGATAGGTAATATGTATTAAAGATACAACAGCTATTTTTTCACAAGATATCTTAAAATTACCATAAAATCATCTTATATTTTTTAATGTATGTGACATAGATGACAGTGCACATTCTTCCTAAACTAATTTTTGTCAACTTCATAAAATTGAAAACTACAATAGTATATTGAAGGAAAACTTGTGGGAAGCATTGTTGCAAAGACAGTATGGAAAGCAAGAGAGGAGAAGAGAAATGACACTGAGTGAGCACCTACTTTCCCTCAGACACCAGAATAAACACGTAGATTTATACATGCCTTCTCAATGATGTCTCCAACAGCACAATGATACAGGGAGTCCCTATTTTACAGGTGTGGAAAGGGCCTGAAGAGGTTAGTGGTTGGCCCAACTATGGGTTTAACAGCAGAGCTGCCATCACTCAATGGATGCTTTATAAGGTACAGAAAAACTCCCCCATAAGGATTAACAGGGCCATCTGATTGATGACAGCCATGTCTGCATTTATTCTGATGTTGGGAGCCATTCTTGATGAATGCCCAACAGACAGGGTTAGAGTTGCCTGCAAGCTAGAAGTTTGCAGAGCAAGTGGGCTCCTTCATTGATAGCTTGTTACTGAAGGAGGAAGTTTGGCTTAATGGAAAG